>JAZHYW010010270.1:0-123218 GCA_037355805.1 Ixodes ricinus
GGCGCTGCGAGCGCACGCGACGGTCCCCACTTCCGGCACACCAGCACCACCAGCACCGCGAGAGGGCTGCCGGAGGCCGACGGCTACGGGTGACCAGTTGCATCTGACCGGCCAAGCTGGTGGGTCATGTAGTACAATAAAGTACTGTCCTAAGTTGACGCCCCCTTCTTAACAATTGGCGACGAGGACTACTGGCATCACGCAACATGCCGAAGTTGGAACCGTTTACAGGAGAGGGAGGCCAAGATTGGGACGAATACGTCGAGCGATTGGAGCAGTACTTCATAGCGAACACCGTGACAGAGGAAAAGCGACGGGCCGTGTTCCTGAGCGGCTGCGGACGTCCGACGTACTCACTTCTGCGCAGGCTGCTGGCACCTACGAGACCGGCAGAGGCTCCGCTGGCCACAAGTCTTCGGCTGCTCACGGAGCACTACTCACCGCGACCGTCGGTCATCGTACAGCGCTACCATTTTTACTGTCGCGGGCAGAAGAACGGAGAAACTGTGAAGGAATTCGTAGCTGGTCTGCGTCAGATGGCGGATCGGTGTGGGTTCGGCGCAGAGCTGGACAACAACCTACGGGACCGACTGGTGCACGGCGTCGACAGCGACACGATGCGAAGACGACTGCTGGAAGAACCCGAGCTGACTTTGGACAGGGCGGTGAAGATCGTCACGGGAATGGAAGCGGCGGCAAGAGGCGCGGAGCAGATAACAGGCCGGGGGGCCGAAACAACTATCAACCAGGTGACATCGGCAGGGCCGGAGCGACTCAGCTGTTTCCGCTGCGGGGGTCCACACAGGGAGACCGTGTGCAAGTGCTCAGGGATGCGCTGTTTCAAGTGCCGACAGCGGGGCCACATTGCTCGGATGTGCCCGGAGAAGACACAAGCGAACTTCCGGGGAACTAGCGGCACGGTCAAGACAACGGTGCGGAACTCGGGCCGTAATCTTCACGCCATGGAAGCAATGGACAGCGACGATTCGGAATCGGGCGCCGTGGCCAACCTTTGGTCGTTGGATCTGAACCTGGCGGTGAACGGAGTGTCATCCAGAAAGGAAGCCGCGGAATCCGAGCCGAAGGAGCCACCCATCTGGGCGGAAGTGACGGTGCAAGGAGTGGTTGTCAAGATGGAACTGGACACAGGGGCGGTGTTCTCGGTTATGGACGAAGGCGAGTTTGTGGGACGTTTTCCTAACGTCGTGGTCGAACCGTCGAACATCACGCTGCGGGGGTACTTCGGTCAGCTATCTCCAGTGGTTGGCAAGGCGATGGTGTCAGCCAAGTTCGGCGGAAAAACGGCACTGTTGCCGTTGTTCATCGTGCGAGGGGGACTCGAGCACTCCTGGGTCGAAACTGGGCAAAGGCGTTCGGCATGCCAGTGGAACAGCTAGTCAGCGTTCATAGGGTGAGTAGCGTCGACGATCTGGTCAGCAAGTTCCAGTCGGTTTTCTCCGAAGGGTTGGGGACAATGCAAGGTGTGAAGGCGAACCTCAGCGTGCCGGAACAGACTAGGCCGATATTTTGTAGGCCGCGTAAGGTGCCTTTTGCGCTACAGGACATGGTTGCACAAGAGTTGCAAAGATTACAGCGCGAGGGAGTTCTGAGCCCGGTGCGGTCCTCGGAGTGGGCGGCACCCATTGTGCCGGTGTTAAAGAAAGATGGCAAGATAAGAATCTGTGGTGATTTTAAGCTAACAGTAAACAAGGTCGCCACTACGGAAATCTATCCGGTACCCCGGCTCGAGGAGATGTGGGCGAAGCTCACTGGGGGCAGCACGTTCTCGAAGCTTGACTTGCGTGACGCGTATCAGCAAGTAGAACTGGAGCCGGGGGCAAGGAAGTTTGTAACGATAAATACGCAGCGAGGCCTGTTTCAGTATAATCGGCTTCCATTCGGCGTGGCCTCCGCACCGGCGATTTTCCAAAGAGAAATGGAAAGCCTTTTGCGTAGTTGCAAGGGGGTGGTCGTCTACTTTGACGATATCCTGGTCACCGGGGAAACTGAAGACGAGCACTGTCGCAACCTAGAGGTCGTCTTAAAGAAGCTAGAGGATGCCGGCCTGAAACTTAAGCTAGCGAAGTGTTCGTTTTTCCAGAAAAGCGTGGAATATTTGGGGCACATCTTGGACGCTAGCGGGCTGCGGCCGTCCCCCGAAAGGTTGAAGCTGTTCTCAAGGCACCGGAGCCCGGGAATGTGCGGGAACTGCAGAGCTTCTTGGGTTTGCTTAATTTTTATCGGAGTTTCTTGCCGGGCTTATCGGCTCAGCTACACCCGCTGCATGTTCTGTTAAGGAAAGGCGAACCCTGGAGCTGGGGTGCCGAACAGCGGGCAGCGTTCACGAAGAGCAAAACTATGCTTACATCGGCCGCCGTATTGGTGTACTACGACCCGAGGTTGCCGCTACTTCTGTGTTGTGATGCGTCACCTTACGGCGTGGGGGCAGTGCTGGCGCATCGTTCGGAAGACGGTGAGGAAAAGCCGATTGCGTTTGCATCCAGGAGGCTAACAAGTGCCGAAAAAAACTACAGTCAGCTAGACAAAGAGGCCCTAGCTGTCATGTTCGGTGTCAGGAAGTTTAATCAGTACGTGTGGGGCCGCTCATTCGAGATTTTTACGGACCACAAGCCTTTGTTGGGTCTCTTGGGGCATGACAAAGGAATTCCGCAGCAGTGTTCGCCGCGCGTGCTGCGTTGGGCGCTGACCTTGAGCGGTTATCAGTACCGGCTAGCATACCGCCCGGGGATAGAGTTGGGCAATGCCGACGGGCTGAGTCGGCTGCCATTGCCTGAAGGGTCATCGACAGATGTTGTGTCAGGGAACTTGTTCATGCTAGAAAAGGTTTTTCCATCCTTGCTGTCGGCAGCGGCCGTGGCACAGGCGACTAACAAGGATCCGATCATTTCAGCAGTGAGAGAGGCGTTGTGGAGCGGTAAGCGGTTGCCAGACACAGCTGAATGGAGGTCATTTTTGGGTCGCATGGACGAGTGTTCGGTGCAAGACAGTTGTGTGCTCTGGGGCTGTAGAGTAGTTGTACCAGCATCCCTTAGGTCATCCGTGCTAAGTCTGCTGCATGAAACACACCCGGGCATAGAGAAAATGAAGATGGTCGCACGGAGCCATGTCTGGTGGCCAGGCATCGACGACGCGATTGAAGCCAAAGTGAACGGGTGTGTAAGGTGCCAAATTTACCGGCGGTCGCCGAGGTCGGTCCAGCAGACACCTTGGCCGTTCCCGGAACATGCCTGGTCGCGCCTTCATCTGGACTTTGGGGGGCCGTTCCAGGGTGTCTATTTCTTGGTTCTGGTCGATGCCTATTCCAAGTGGGTGGAGGTGATGCGGGTACCTTCTCCGTCGGCCGGGGCAACAGTGCAGTGTTTGCGGACCATTTTTGCCACTCATGGTCTGCCAGACGTCGTCGTAAGCGACAATGGGCCGGCATTTATCAGCGCAGAATTTCGAGAGTTTCTAGCCAAGAACGGGGTTCGTGCGATTACCGTCCCGCCCTACCACCCGGCGTCAAACGGGGCGGCGGAAAGGGTAGTTCAGACGGTCAAGGACAAGTTAAAAAAAGCGGATCATGGGGATTTCGAAACCAAGATTGCAAGAATTCTGTTTAATTACAGGACAACGCCGCACCATCTAACGGGTCGATCGCCGGCGGAGTTGTTGTTGGGACGTCGCCTGAAGACGGCTTTGGATCTGCTGCACCCCGACCTTCGCGTCAGGGTGGGCTTCAGGCAGCTGCAACAGAAGGAGAGGGCCGACAGGGGCGCAAGACGGGAAGGCCTGCCACAGTCGGGCGACCCTGTCTGGGCTCGCAATTTTAGACCGGGGAGTCGGTGGCTTCCTGGGACAGCTGGAGAAGCTACCAGTGCCTCGTCGGCTCGTGTGATGCTCGAAGACGGCACTACCTGGAACCGTCATGGCGACCATCTGCGGCCTCGAACGCTTGCAGCACCAGAAGTCAACGGGGAGTCGAGGGCCACCCTGGGACGAGTATTGGAGCCACCAGCGGAGAACGTGAGTGACAGTGTTGTGCCAGGACTCCCGGAGACAGGAAGCTCGTCTCTTGGGACTGACCAAGCGTATGAACCGGCAGAAGACGAACCTTCCCCACAGAGGTCCGACGGATCGGGGCAACCGGCGACAGTGCAAGCGTCACCAGTCCGGCCATCACCCCAACCGCAATTGCGCAGGTCAGCCAGAGAACGGAGGCCACCGGAGCGCTACTCTCCCTGAGGGACGCTGGGTTTGGGGGGAGGAGTGTGACAGTGGCGCTGCGAGCGCACGCGACGGTCCCCACTTCCGGCACACCAGCGCCACCAGCACCGCGAGAGGGCTGCCGGAGGCCGACGGCTACGGGTGACCAGTTGCATCTGACCGGCCAAGCTGGTCGGTCATGTAGTACAATAAAGTACTGTCCCAAGTTGACGCCCCTTCTTAACAAAAACACAGCCACAAATGCAGTTTTGACTGAGCGGTACAACAAAACAAATGAATCACCGAAACACAGTATCAATTAAATGATCGCTAGAATTCGGGATAAATAAAATAGGCAAGAAATGCAGCATTTTATCTCCAAACATCATTGTCACCACATGCTCCCACATGTACGGAAAGGCAGATCCTCGCACTTGTTGTCTTCGATAATTTACACGTTAGGATAGTACCGTTTTAATCGCCAACTCTGAAAGAAAAAAAAAGTCTCTTTTGTTTGTGTTGTTATGCAGTATGCCAACGAAAGCACAGCATCTTCAACGGCGCAAATGATGAACCGGACTTCCCATCGTTGCGGAAGTTGCGCATCAGATGGCGCGACCTGTCGGTGCAAACTCCATTGCCTGTCACAATCTCACATTCCTGACACAATCGGAATATCTCCACTCGTCGTAAAAACGCGCCGCTCCTTTTTTTTTTTTTTTTTGCGGGGATTGATTGGTGTTTTGCAGGCCGGCCAAAGCCTTGTTGAACTGCAGCAATCAAGAAAGCAGTGATGCATGGCCCAAATAAAAACGCTTTCTTAACTCTACTGAAAATTAATGGGACAGCTTCTTTTCTTGGCGCCATAGTGAAACTGTGCCGTTTCTTTGCGTCATAACGAAACCGGAGCCTTTGTTACAGAGGTGTCAGCTTTTGCCAGCCTGATCATTTTAATTTTGTCTGTAACAAAACAAAAGCGAAAACTATTATAGTGTTTGGGGCGAATCTTTGTGTGCTGCATAAAATATGTTTTGCGCAACGAGCTTGATGGTTTTGCGTGTAGCTTAGCTCTTTTGATTTCTGGGGAGGCGGCAACGGCGGCAACGAGCTGGAGTAAACCCCCAAAGCAAGACAATCCAATCCACCGCGAGGAGAAATGTTGAAGTTTATTGTCGCGATCTACTGTTGCAAAGTTGGTTTGTTTTAGAATTTGCGGCGCATTTTCACTGGTACTGTTTGAGGCTCTAGCTGGTTGTGAGGTGTGTGTTCCGAGCCCGCGAGTTCCCTGAACCTCTCTTGCATAAACCTGCTTGCATGGGCAGAAAAGAGCTCGTCGAGTAGCGCGGGATCCACTGCATCCTCTGCTCCAGCGGTCAACAGCCGCAGGTAAGAGCACAGAACTTCCCATTCCTATTTAATAATGATAATAATATTCTTTAATGACTCAGGAGAGCCATGGCACCGCAGTTTTTTCTCGCACACGCTCACCTTTGCGACGCTTAGCGCATATCGTCTCCGCGTCTCTTTTGTCTAGTGCGTCCGACTGCGGGGTTAAAATAGCGCGCACCTTTCGACAGCCGTAGACCTCGCCGACGGATAGCGTCTGTAGGAAAGCAATGAAGAAAGTGCTGCGCCTCCAAATGTGGTGCCTGTGTGGTTTACGGCTGAGGGTAGCTCCCCCTCCCGTCCACTTCCTCCCCGAGATAAGCTCACCGGAGATAGGCTCAAAATTCAAAACTTGAAAGTATAAAACAGCGAGGACGAGGACGGGAACAGGACAAAGATGTCCTGTTCCTGTCCTCGTCCTCGCCGTTCTATAATTTCAAGTTTTGTATCTATTAACCGACACGCTCGTTTTCAATTGAGATAGGCTCACCTGAGCTGGAGGCCGTGGCCGATGAAGCGTTTAGATTTGCCGTTGGGGGCGCTCGGCAGAGGCTTTTATGAAAGATGAAGGAAGAACAATACTAAAGCGCCTCCTTGTTCTGAGGCGAGTACGGGAGTGTTGCGGTCTAAGACATACAGAGCTAGATGTCAAAAAGTAGCTACGGTGTCTGGAGCTTGTGGAGCGGGGGATGAGACGGCTCAGCACTTGATACTTTACTGTAAGGGGCTTCACCCTGTAGTAGCTCAAGAGGTGACTAATTTAACAGACACACTAGGATTTAGGGATAGTGACGGAAAAATAGACAAGGGGAAGCTGTAGATAATCAAGAAGGGAATAGAGAATTTAGTAGATCGTATTCTAGAGCTACGCCTTGCTTGCGGGAGCTCGTGCCGTTACTTTAAAGCATGAATTGAGCACGCGCCCACTGGGTCTGCTCTCCGTAACGTACAATCTACTAAAGCTCTCTATTATCCGATTGGTGGCTGTCACGTTCCTCCGAGGAGACGAGGGCGTATTGGAGACCGAAGTGACGCACGAAAGTAGAAGGAAGAAATCAATTTAATCAGACACACCAAAGAAATATGCATAAAAAGGAAAATCTAATAAAAGGAAACGAATGTTGGAATTAAATACGAGAGGTCTCTAGAAACACGATCAGCTTGGTGACCTCTCAAGGTATAATCGGGGCCTGAAGTCCACTCACAGTTTCTGAGAAACGATGGATGCGGAGCCGACCCTTTTCGCTTGCGTCAGAGCCACGGTTTCCAGGGTGAAATACTTGAGCCCGGCAAGCTTGCGATGGGCCAACGGCAACCGGCCGTCCGTCAGGCTTGATGGTGTTGCCTCTCCTGGGGCGAGGCCAGGGTTTTGCAGGAGTGCGGCAACGGCTGTTGGTCCGAGATCGGATGCCGCTCCTGTTCGACGGTGTTGCTCTTCCTGGGATGGGGCCAGGATCTGTCAGGAGCGTAGCCTGAGCTAGCGGGAGCGTTGTCGGACGTCACTCCGGCTCGACGGTGTTTGTTGCCTTGCCTGGGACGAGGCCAGGGTTTTTCAGGAGCGTAGCTTGGGCTGCCGGGAGCGTTGTCCACCACAGTCGTTCGCTTGTACCGCTCGAGACACACACCCTCGTGCCCTCCGCTTGCCTTCAGCTCGCCTTTCTCTTTTCTTCGTCTTCACCCCGTTGTCACTCCAAGAACGTGACAGTGGCACAGGTCGCAAGAAGGATAAATATCTTCTTATGCTCTTTTGGACGACCCTTACTGTGGAAGGTGCGTGCACCCGTTTGCGTAGAGATGCCTCCGTTGTACGGATGGTAGCTTCTAAGAATAAATCTCTAGATGTATAACTTTATGTTAAATAAATGTTAAAAAAAAAAATACTGGCTAGGTGGCAGAATTTGCTGGCCGACTAAAAGGGTTCAGCCTCACCCATCTATTCAGCCATCCATTTATCTGTGACTCATAAGTGGTTCACAGAGCCTGTCTAGCGCACGGGCTCACACGGGAGTGGACAGGGGACACTTTGTAGAGATTTCGGTGTAGGTGTTTGTTGTCCGTCGTCGTACCGGAGATGGAAGAACCCTTCTCTCCCCCCTATGGTGCGAGGAGAGAGAAGTTGTGTGTTCTCATCGCCCGCTCTTCACAAGGAGGGAAGAGAGGGGAGCCCTGACATCTCTAAAAGAAAATGCAGTAGTAGGATTGCAGCATAAAAATGATGGAGTTAACAAAAGGAGTACTATTTTCATATTACAATCGCATGCTGTAGTCATCTTTACAACCCAGTAATGCATGTCTAGTTTGCAGGGATTTCAAAATTGCCTCGCTCTGGTTGTGCAGTTCATGTACTGTCAGACCTCAATGAAGCGCAAATGGCGGAATGCGGGACTTTTGATACCTGTAGCACCACCCGGAGCCCCCTGGGAACTTGTAAAAATGCCTGGTGGAAATGGGGGAGTTATCATCATCATGACCACGGAGCGGGCCACATGGAAATATTGCACCTGTGATTGCCTGCTGTCGCTTCGGATGCCTTCGAGTTATTCGAGTTGCACATTCATTTTGATCGTGACCCTATCACTTATCCCAGCAATTTGTGTTTTAGTGCAAGGATCTAGGCGACGACTTGTCAGCAACCCGGAAATTACTGGCAAAATTGCTCTGTCCAAAGCAAGCTTGCGATGCGCATCTAGGTCCGCTTCAGCCATCGAGAACTCCTTCAACGTTTGGTACTACACCGCACGACAGTGGAGAAAGCGTTGTCTCGCAGCCGTCGGCTGACTTGCAGTCTTTGCTAATAATGCTCACTCGCTTCCTTTGTTTCTAAGGCCTGTGTCCTGTCAAATCAAGTGAAGCATTTTTCTGTGGTGGTGGTTTTTGAGGAGAATAACATAAAGGACGAATACCGGACGACACGTTTCTCCAACTGGCAGCATACATTCATTTTGACATCCGTCACCAGATGCAACAGTCACCGCGCAGAGTTGAAAGGGTTGAGGAGGATAGTGAAGGAAGGGATGGGTGAGAGGGTGGAGAAGAAAGAGAAACATGTTTTTGAGCTGCCCAATGTTTTGTGGAGTATGGTGCATGGCGAAGGCTTCAATAATCTTGCGGCCTTATCTCGACCTATTTGTTCCAACAGTGGTAGTGGCTGAAAACTCTGGTTCGCAGGACGGGCAGGAGCCGATGTGCTGGGCTTTTGGATGGAGGCTAAGGAGGGATGGGTTGGAAGCCGCCTGTTTTACCTCGTTGGCGTGCTCCTTCAGGCAGTCATTTAGACAACCGACTGTCTAAGCGATGTATCACGAGCCTTCAGCGTTTGTGCCCGAGGGATTTTTCCAAGCCTTCCTATTCATCTCCAAAATGACACTTCTCCAATTGTGGCTCAGGGTCCGGGCCTGTTTCTCTGTGAGAAACTGTTCCATGGGGACATCAGAGGTGTCTTCGGATTTCAGTCAAGCAGCTGGCCTGCCCACTACAAGATCACCCAGATAGCACGTGAAGAGGTGTCATCGGAAGTTCGCCTCATGCAGGCCCTGCTGCCCACCACCATGTCAAAGCACCTGGGGGTCGACTTCGCTTCCCAGCCTCCTTACAAGTTCCTCAGGGAGTCGGCGGGTCACCTCCTGGAGACGTCCTAGGTTCAGTTCGTCCGGGGCCGGAAGACCAGGATGTCACAACACCCCAAGCCGCAGCTTGAACCACCCATTTACATCTCAAAAGTCACGCTCTTGCAGGCTAGCGAGGCCTTCCTACACAGGGGCTGAAGTTTGCTCCAGAGCTTCCGGTTTCAAGGGTCGACAACCTGGCAGCAGCGCACAAGGTGGCTGCGAAGATCCCGGAGGCCAACCGCCAAGATTTTATCAGTGCCGGCTCCAGGATCGTCCGCTTCCACGGAGGCAGATCCCCCACCGGGAACATAGCCCGAACGTTAATCGAAGAATTCCACCTGAGGCTTCTCAAGGCAGAAAAGGAGGGAATCTTCGTGGTCCTTGACAGAGACCAACTGGATCAGAAGATGTCGGCCGCCCTTTGTAAAAATTTCAGGCCTCTCCGAGCCCGCCCGTCTGGCTCACTTGCTCCGAGGCCAGGGCCCTCTGTGATTCTCCGAACCTTCCCTCTCTTAAGAGCTTAATCAGCTTGCTCTCTCAGCAATACTTTTCTATCTTTTTCTCGGCCAAAACCCACAAACCAGGCATTCCACTTTGTAGCATTATCTCGGAAAAAGGCTGCTGGCAGAGACCCTGGGCCTTGTTTCTGCAAAAGATACTCTCAGTTCTTGATCTCCCTCACCCCTCCGCATTGACAACTCCGCAGCCTTGATAAAGCCCCTAGAGGAAATCCATACCGCCCGGAACACCGTCGCCGTTTTCTCGCTTGATGTAGTCAACATATACCATAGCCTTGACACCCTTACCATGCTCCATTTCATCAGCGAGGCCATTCACCTCCACGGTGCGGTCAGGTTCCAGAACTCAGCGGGGATCTCTGTGTCGGAGTTTCTGGAGCTCATTGACCTTTACCTACGCTCAACCCTAGCGGAGCACGAGGGAAAGGTCTTCGCCCAGAAGACCGGGGTTTGCATCGGCTCGTGCCTGGCCCCCATCTCGAGTGAGATCTACCTTTTGTACATCATGGATTGGCAGGTTTCTGAAGCCCTTGCAGCTCTTGCTCTGGGCACATCCGTCTTCCGATGTGTAGACGACTACCTTATCATTCACCGAGCCACCTCAGATCCTAAAACTATAACACAGATATTCTCAGATTATTCGTCCGGCCTAAAATTTACCAACGAGGCCCCCACACAGGACAGACTGCAGTTCTTGGATCTTTGCCTGCATCCCTTGGAGTCCGGTATTTGCTGGTCTTTCCAGCAAAGATCATGCAAACCAGTGTTTCCCTTCTACACTAACCATTCAAAAAACGTCAAAAGCAGAATAGTTCATAACCTCCTGATCTCATCCCGCTCGAAGTCATGCCCTCACCTGGTCTCAACGAGCTGCTCCCTACAGCTCACCCACCTCATCAAGGTGGGCTGCCCAAAAGACTTACTCGAGACCCGATTAAAACGCATTATGACAGCCCAGACCACCAGCACACAACCTACGGGCAGGCCACGCGCATCCCGCTTCGTGTGCATTCTATACGTGCACAATGTTTCCCACAGAACCAAATCGTTAGCGCTCTAACATGACATGCAGGTATTCTTTTCATGTCGCCTCAGGCTTTTCTCGCTCTGCAGGAAAGTTAACAAACCAATTGCCCCAAAGGTGTGCCCCAAAAAACATGCTACCAAGTTTGTTCCTTGTAGACAGGCCAGCGTCTACTCAATCCCGCTCAAGTGCGGCTCGTGATACATCGGTCAGACAGGCCGTTGTCTAAACAACTGCCTGAGGGAGCACGCGAACGAGGTAAAACAGGCAGCTTCCAACCCATCCCTACCACAGCCTCCATCCAATAGCCCAGCACATCGGCTCCTGCCCGTCCTGTGAACCAGAGTTTTCAGCCACTACCACTGTTAGAACACATAGGTCGAAATAAGACCGCAAAATTTTTGAAGCCTTTGCCATGTGTCATTCGCCGCAAAACATTGGGTCCCCATCGCTTTGTCTCTCCGACGCCGACGTTTCCTTTCTGCGTCCAGAAATGCAACAAATGTAGGCGCCTTGAAGTAAGGTCACCCACCCTTTAATCCCTCCTCGAGGTTACTTCACTTATTATGCCTCCCTCTTTGACTTCGGCGTGCGCCGCCGGCTTAAAAACATGTTTCTCTTTCTTTCCACGTCCACCCTCTCTCCACCCCCCCTCCCTTCCTCCCCTATCCTCCTCCACCCTTCCAACTCTGCGCGGTGACTGTCTCGTCTGGTGACGGATGTCAAAATAAATGTATGCTGCCAGTTGGAGAAACGTGTCGTCCGGTATTTATCCTCTGTGTTATTCTCCTCTAACACCATAACTTAACCAGCACGCTCCATTTCCACAAGCATTTTTTTGTCCTTTCGCTTAGCTTGGCTTTCTTTTTCGTGTATCAATATGTTTAGTGCTCTCGCATAATATTTTCTTTCTGAGCAGGCGAAGAGGCACATTATCCTTGCCAAGCTGTCGGGCCTCGCTCTTGTGCTGCCCCGGTGAACAGTGCCAGAGGAGGCGCCCACATCTCCAATGGACGAAAGCGCACATTTGGAGGACGGTGGCGGAATGCCTGCTTCTAGTCTTCGTCTAGAGGAACACTCGAAGAACGCTTTTGAAGTTAAAGAGGGTAAGCATACCTGACATTTTTGTCTCTACCAGGGTATTTCGTTTAGAAGACCGTCCAAGTGCAAAAGCATAGGTTGAGGGACCTTCATTTGCAATGGGGATGGCAAGGGGGGAAACAGAATGTTGCTGTGCACTTGAAAAGCACAGAAGAGTGTGAATAGGACAAAGAAGAAATTATAATCTCTTTGCCAACGTTCTGAGTGTCGAGCATCAAGCACCATTGCAAATTTCTTTTGCATTATCGCTGACCAAAGTAGAAAATAGTTAATTTTCTACTTTGGTCAGAAGTAATGCAAATAATCTAGGTCGAAAATACTTTAGGTAGAAAATAGTAAATTTTTGTCATTACCGTAAAATACCGCAGAAGTGTCCAGTTTGTTCAAGCGCCCAAACATTGCCCAAACTTGGGAATTCCGAAAACAAAATTTTAAGCACAGGATTTGACTGGACAAGCACCCATGTCTAGACTAACCTAGTTTTCAGTGAAGGTGGGGTGGGTGCTTCCCCAGTATTTTACGGTAGATGTATTTTTAGAATTACTTCCTGATACAAATCTTTCTTGCTTTAGGTAGAAAATAGTAATACTTTAGGTAGAAAATAGTAAATTTTACACTTTAGGTGGAAATTTTACTTAAATTGACTTAAATACTTTAGGTAGAAAAATATTAAATTTTTATCACTTGACGTGTTTTTAAGAAAGGCTGCCTGATACAGATCCTTCTTGCTTCAGCATGTCTTTGCTTTAAATATGGAGTAAATGGCAATGGAAAGCATAAAACGATAGACAAGCAATAAGTAGAAAATATTCTCGGGATTGTTTCGGGGGAATGTGTATGATTTAAATCACTACAGTCAAATCTGTGCAATTTAAATGACAATTTAAAGGAACTAGGAAGGCAATTTGGAAGTTTTATTTGACGATTGAAATGGGCGTCAGGCACGTCTCAAACACTGTTCACCAAGTTCTAGACCGAACAGACATTTGGGTGCCGCACCAATCAATTAAACGGTTGTGGCAGTAATCGCGCCGGGAACGATGCTTCAGGCCCTCCCAAGATGGCGGCAGAAACGTGAACTAAAGTACGCTGCTGGACGTCGAAGCATGACGGCAACAAGCTTCTCGTCGGACGATCGGTCCAAACGAATGACGCGCTCTTGGCGTTGCGGCGGCACCGGCGAGTCGGGTGGAGAGTCACTCTGAGGCGGCGACCGAGGAGTCGGTGGCTAAGGTTTCTATATACTGAAAGGTGGCGCAATTCCTCCTCTTTCCGCGTTTTCCTACTTTCCATTGAGGGCAATCCTCCTTGCCCTCCTCTCTCGCCACGCCGTCCGCCGCCATGTTTGTGCCAACCCACAGGGCGCACGTAGGCGTGAGCCTGCGTGCCGCGCCATACTTGTTTTGCTATTGCATATGGCGGACTAGAGAATTTTTTTTTTAAATATGAAGACAATTTTGTTTTTTAACGTGGGGGAACTAGCATTTGTGCACCTTTATTCGAGTTGTAAAGCACGGGAAGACGTCTCGATCGGCAAATGTAATAACGCATGCAGAGTTAGAATCAGTCGGGTGTAAAGACAAGCTATGTAAAATTCCGCTGAAAGCTGATGTTTTAAAAAAAATGCCAATGTAGTCTTGAGTATTTTGGGACATCCGCACACACTGCAAAAATATGGTGCGTTTACCCGTTTATTGCAGCAAGAGCTGAGGGCAGGCACACGTTAGAATGCACCTCGCCCTGCGCATAGAGTTTCATGGGCAAGGACTGCGTTGCTAGCGGGAGCTCGTGCCGTCATTTTGAGCATGAATTGAGCACGCGCCCACAAGGATCGCAATCCTTAGCATACGCTCTTCTAAAGCTTTGTAGTATCTTGAACGAAGTGCATTAGCAGACTTGGTATCACTCGATGAAGGCAAATGGAAGACACCACAACGCGTGCAAAACCAGGAGTTTTCGGTAATTTTTTGCATTACTGATCGTTTCGTCAAACCAGCAGTTTGGTTTACTTCGTACACATTTTACAAATGTTGAGTACTACCTGCAGCTGTTCACATGAGCCTGAATGAATTTGCGACATCTGCTAGTTACGCGGTTCATGCATTTAACTATCCATCAAACATACTCATTTGTGTTCCCTCAGCTGAAACTCTTCCAACCGGTCCGGCGGATCCATGGTTTTTATTGCTGAAGATTTTCTTTTCCCATCGGGACAGCAGAAAGCTTCTTCTGTTCGCATTGCTGTTTGTACAATCCACTAGCGCAGCATGATGGCATTGTGTTGCCGCCAAGGTTGTAATGAAAAATTGTAGAGCCCTTCCACTTCACATGAAGATGGAGGACCAGGGAAGCTGTTATTTTTACGACGTCTAGGACAATGCCTAGAGGACGACGTCTAGGACGATCCTAGAGGACGACTTCTGGGACAACCTCAGAGGACGACTTCTAGGACGGACCTCGAGGATGACTCTCAAGGACGACCTCGGGGACGACGTCTACGACGACCTCAGAGGACGATGTCTAGGACGATCTCACGGAGGACTACTAGACGGCCTCGGGATGACGCCTCGAGGATGACGTCTAGGACGACGCCTGAGGACAACATCCAGGACAACCTCAAGGACGACTTCCAGGACGACCTCGAGGATGACCTCGAGGACGACGTCTATGACGACCTCAAGGACGCACTTCGAGAACGACCTCAAGGAGGACTTCTAGGACGACCTCGAGGACGACTTCGAGGGCGACGTCTAAGACGACCTCAAGGACTACTTCTAGGACGCCTAGAGGACGACGCCTAGGATGACTTCTAGGACGACCTCGAGGACGATGCCTAGAGATGATAACAAGGGAACAGGACCTGAGTATCTAATAATGCCAAAGCAAGCTGACCCACGCTGGTTGCCCCCTCTTTTCTTTTTATTTTGCATTCATACCTGTTACGACCAATGGGTTTCTTTTCCTGTCAACTTCCTCAGACACATTTTTTCCCAGATCCTAGCGCATAACAGCTTCGCTGTAAAAAAAAAAAAAAAAAGAAGACTATGGCCGGGTTTATAGCGCTATGGTGTCGAATTTATAGCAGACCACCGAATCGCGTGGGATCATGGGGTGGTAACGGTCACGTGTTGCGCCCGATCCAATTGAAGTGAGGGGAAACTTAAGTTTTGAGAGGGAAAAGGTATGGGCAAGGAGAAATTTATCTTCCCCATTTCAGACAATGGTTCGCGCTACCTTTCGGTATATGGGAACCTTATTGGTGGCAAGTCTGGGGCGCCCTCATAAAGCGCCAAGCCAAAGTTCCGCGTCTTGAGAAGCATCTTCAGTTCCGTCAGCGTGAGGTCACTGAACGGGAGCTCAAACTTGTTCGCAAGCGCGGCATTGTTGTCCACTTCCAGGTTGATGAGTCCGACAACAACTAATACGGCCGCTGCTTTACAAACTGCCGTGCACTACAGCCTACTGCTGGAACTGCGCTGAGCATCCACCGAGTCCTACCGAAAACCAACAGTACTCCTCGACGTCACATCCCTTTCCAGAGGCAGAAACAAATTTTTGTTTGAATGTTTGTTTTGGTTTAGCCAGTTTCTTCGCAGGCACAGAAATGAGTGTCACGCAGTTCTAGAAAAAATTGAGTGGCATGCCGGGACCCCAAAGCGTCCGAAAACCCATTCTTTTGAAAAAGTTTAAAATTGCCTTCATGGTCTCATTAAATCACCTTGATATTTATTTTCCAACCTGCCTCTGACAGAGCAAGATGAAGAGTCTGCCGTTTCGACTTCCTCGGCCTGGCATCATGGAGACGTGGGTGATCCCTTCATTTCTGACGAGCAAATTTGTGGAGTCACAACCACATACATAGTTGTGAAGAAAGGCAAGTTCCTCTTGCACCTCTACTGCCTGCTTCACAGGTTGCAGCAACAAGCAGTGGTAGCTTGTTAGACATGAAGCAGGAAGAATGTATTGTAATGCTGCTTTGTGCTTTCCATATTGTTTGTTTGATTGCTGTCACTCCTTTCCACGCATAAGCTGCGAAGGGTACTTTCACTTAGCTGTCTTGCTAGACAACTGGGGTATTTTGCTTTTTTGTAGATGCATGCCGTTGTTATGGAGCTGTAGCTCAATGTTTTGTTTTGACTGGCAACTGCGGCTCTGCTCCTGACCCGACTCTTAGCAACATTTGTGCGCTGTCTTCCGCAACAGAGCCAGAGGATGTACCGTCTACTTCGGCGGATGAAGGAGCGCTCTCTTACGACTGCGGCGACATGTTTCCGCTGCAACTGGAGGGATACAGGGAAAGGGGCATTGCATTCAAGGAAGGTAAGCTATGAAAAGCCTTCTGGTCGAGTCTTCCTCAACTGCAAAGACAGAACCAGACATATTTCGTAGCAGCAGAGGGTTTCAGCAAGGGCAGATTTTGGCTGAAAAAAGTATATTTGCTTAGTCGTACCGCTCAGGCGGAGCGAGGACAGTGGGACGTATCTTTCGAACCCTGGCCTCTGGCACGTGATCCACGTCTTCTGCCGTGGTTTGGCCGCACGCACGTGCTCGAGGAGCACAAGACGCTCGAGCGTTTGTCGAAGGTCGGACAACTGAAGCTCATCCCTGCCGCTCTCATTTTGCAAGTAGGGAGCTTTAGAATAACACAGCGACGGAAGTGCTGCGCCATTTGCGCCATATTACGCCATGAACGAAAGTCTGCCGCACCTTGCGCCAAAGTGCCATTTTTGTTAAGAATTGTAGCGCACCTGCGTCAAGATGGAATGAAAAAAATGGCAATGAAAAAAATTATTTTATTATTAATCAACTAATCTTAGAGAAGTAGGAGGAGAGGAAAATGGTCCAAATGTGTATTTCACAGCATCCCTGCTCACCGTATGCGCCGAGAAAGCGAGAAAGTGGAGGAGACGAGAGCGCGCAGGGACGTCAGAACGCCGAGCTCTGATTGGAAGGATTAGTGGGTAGAACCTAAAGCTAGCTGCCTTTGTCTCCACTGGACTCGTCTGAACGTGTTAGAACGTGGAACGTGGGCGTCCGGCGTTTGGCTCTCGCATTCAAACGCGTTCGACGAGTGCAGTGGAGACAGTGGCAGCTAGCTTTAGGTCTACCCTCTAATCCTTCCAATCAGAGCTCGGCGTTCTGACGCCCCCAAACGCTCTCGTCTCCTCCCTTCTCTCAGTTTCTCGGTGCATGGTTTCATCTTAAGTCAGGTCACGGTCGAAGGCTCGAACACATACAGTTGCGAACACTGATACTAAAAGCGCAAGTCACCGGACATGCACTGCGCTTTATTGGTTTAGTCAATGAAAGAACACATGCAAAAAGATGGACGAATGCCATGATGTCGGTTTGGTTGGTCCCATTGGCTCGTAGCGTATTATGCACTTTAAGGTAAACCGAAGTATTGAGTTTGCTCGTCAACCACACTGGCCGGTTGATCCACCGGCGGATCAACCGGCCAGACAATGTCGGCGATGTAAGGAGCTAACAGTCTCGGTAAATAAAACATTGCACAATAGGATGATGGTGGCTGCTGTGATAAGACAGAACCACGGTATTGTACTCCTGATGAGAACTCTTGATTATCATGTCTGCCGCATGCCTCCGTACCGTCTCCTCACGAACACGCGCGTCAATCTTCACCATTTTGCACTGGAGTGCTGGGAGTTGCGGCTGACATGGGCGAGCACCTGGGTTAGTGTGGTAGGCTCGGAAATTATACTTAGTGGTCGGTACTATTTCAGGTCTGTCTTCTTTGGTCTTGATTGTAGTTTCATCTCTAATTTTTTAAATCTGCACAGAAAGAGAAGAAAAATGTGGTTTATTTTATTTCGAAGAAATACGGTGGTTCCCGTGCAGCTGTCGATCGAAAGAGCAGCAAACTTTGACTTCACTCTGGTACCAACGCTGCCATAGAGCAGTGTCCCTTTTAAAGGACAGGTGTAGGTTTTTATCATATTTGTGTGTGGTTTTGTTTTCAGTTCATCATAGAGTCCTGAGTTTGGTGGGTTCATAAAACTTCGGGGCACATTTTTATTGATAGAAGTGCATGTGCTCGTTTTTGCTGGCATTTGGCATAAATTCTTTTTACAGGCTAAATAAACTACCATGTATAGATGGGGAGGGGAGAGAGGCTTTATCCCAACTGAAGTGTTGTGCCATGATTCATTTCTCAGCCATATTTAATACCCATTGTTAATGGAACCTGCTCTGACCAGAGCCTCATTTCTAAAAAGAAGGCTCTTTGTACCTTTTGCACCCTATCTATTCTGATCACAAAAGGTAATATGTAATATGCTGGAGTATCAAAGAGGAACATCATTCATCACTGTCATAAATGAACTAATTTAAAGATGCAGTCACTTATCCATTCTCAAGTGATGTGCTAGCAGATGTTGGCATCTGCTCCAGAAGCATCAGTGGCTGGTCCAAACCAATATTTTGCATGCTACAGAACCTGCTACAAAAGGTAAAATGTTGCTTCCATCACTGATAACATATGTGAACGAGCAGACGAAGCGAGCAAATCAAGCTCTTCCTTGACTTTGAAGGCAAATGATCTTGCCACATTAAAAAAGTGGCAATCTCTGAATCATCGGGGTTGGTGGCAAGTGCGGTGAGCAAGGCATGCCTTTTCATTTCCCGCATGAGGTTGGAGGCGGCCATGTTGATTTGAATACTATAGAGATCACAATACAGATGCGGTTGGATTTGTTCCAAGAGTTCATAGACGAATGGAGTTTTTGTCTGGACATTTATGACGCACCAAATGGGTGTTCTGAAATATTGGCTGCACCGTGTGCAGTCACTATACTTCTGAGGAGACTCGCAGCAACATTTGTGCGCTCTTTCCCAACAGAACCTGAGGATGTACCGCCTACTTCGGCTGAAAGCGTGCTACCTGACGATGGCGGCAGCATGTCTGAATGTCCACTGCAACCGGAGGCACATGGGGACAGTATCATTGCAGTTAAGGAAGGTCAGTGTTAAAGACTCCACTGGCCAAGCTTTGTCTGAAAAACAAAGATGCAACTTACAATAATTTTTATAGCAAAAGGGGGTTTGTACAACCGCCTGTCACAAAGGGATGTCCTTGAAAGATGATCCCAGATGAAATCCCAGATCGCGAATGATTCTTTTAACGCCTTGATTTGTAAAAGGTGCTCGAAGGTCGCTTCTCTAAGTACTGTCGAGTGTGCCGTAGCTCTCGCAGTCTTCAACCTGGGTCCCTCGAGGCTTTGAGAAAGTTCTTTTGGAGATGGGCATTGAGTCACTCGGACGAAGGTTGCAAAGGCCCATGTGAAGGCACTCGGGTCTTCCGAGGCATCGCGCAAGAGACAAAAGATGGAAGCTGTGACCAAAGCATAGAAGGAAAATGCAGAGGAGAGATTGACGTACGCTCCTGAAGCATTTTAAGTCAAGTGGCAAGTGCCATCTAAAGTGGAACACAATATGGATTTTCAAACACGTTTTCCTCAGCTTCATGTTTTGACCATTTTTTCATTGCTCAAAAACTATCGTTCGATGACTGAGGTACCTTCGTAACTGCTGTGCAGTTTTTCTGGAGTGAAATTTACTGGAGAACTCGACTATGTGCTTACTTTTTCAAGATTGTTCTTTCTTTAGCGAGAAAATGTAGACTTTTGTAACGGTAAAAAAATGAATGAAATTAACCCCTTTTTCGAAGTTTAGTTTAACGCTATATATTGCACTTAAAATTATTTGAAACCCACTATTGATTAATTGTGACATTTTGGTACTGTTTTGTAACGATAGTTTTTTTCCCTCGACACTACTAGTTGTATAATATTTTTGACATATGAGGCTGTAACTTGGCACTATATTGACCTTTTCAGCTGAAAGTTGGTGTAGCCTCCCAAGTTTGCATGCCTAGTATACCCTGCCAATTTCATTGAAATAGCACCAGTACTTAAAAAGTAGACCCTCCAAGGGAGTGCCTCCCTTAACCATGGAGTGTTATCAGGTGACTTGCTCCTACGCTCTTATTGGGTCCCGGGGGCTGCAGCCTCCACAGTTCGCCAACTTATCGTGAAATGGAGTATAGTTGGTCACCAGATCCCTATTGAAAACTGCTATTCCAATTGGGATGACCAGTTGGAAAAATGCATCCCAATAGACCCTTTTGAAAAGTCCACACCAATGCCTGTCCGCCATTGCTTGATCACATACTCTGAGCACGTAATGGACACGAGGGCTGCTTCAGCGTTCGGTGAGGACTCTGATTTAATCACGTGCTTCATGTCCAAGGATGGATGGATGGATGCTAACAGCTGTACTCTTTATATCAGGCGGTAGCTTGTGCCACCTAGCCTACAAATTAAGAACCAAAAGTGGGATTTCTTTCCTTTGACAATTTGCTTATCCTCTGCATATTTGCAACATTGGGAGTCACCAAGCATTGGTGACTGCCAATGTTGCTTGATGGACCTTTGTAAAGTGTCTATTAGAATAGCTCAGTTCCAATAGAGAGTTTTCACTGACGTAATTTTGTCCGCCATTTTGTTGTTTTGAGCTGTTTAGCGTGTGCAGAAGGCAAGCATTCCAAGGATTTACATGACCCCTTACATGCGTAGAGCACAGAAGATTACAAGTCTTACCACGCTGACATCTCCTCAACAGGTTGCGATGTAATCCTTAATATTAGTAAATTTGTTTGAAAAAAATAAACGAACAACAAAATGGCGGATTGACGTCATATAAAAACAACCTATTGGAATGACCAATTGGTCATGCGAAAACCAAATCATTTCTGCGACTCCAGTTG
The DNA here is from genome assembly GCA_037355805.1 of Ixodes ricinus. NCBI lineage: Eukaryota > Metazoa > Arthropoda > Arachnida > Ixodida > Ixodidae > Ixodes > Ixodes ricinus. Next base: position 20,629 of record JAZHYW010010270.1, read on the forward strand.
GTACCAATTGAAATATGCAAATTTGTAACAAGTTCCCTTTTCTTTTTCTTTCTGCGATCTGCGCGCGCGATATTGGTTCCCGTGATGTGCAAGTTTTTAGTGGTGCCCCGCATGCTTATTGCAATGTGAAGTGAAAATCTTCTGCGCCCACAATCTGCAGTATCTTTTCCCTTTACATGCGAGTTTGCAGCGAGTTCCAGTGCTTTTGTCCGCGACCTGCGGGCATGATATCGGTCTTCGTGACACCCGAGTTTGTAGAAGGTTCTCGCGTGTTTATCGCACTGTGAAGTGCGCATCTGCTGCCTTCACGATCAGTGGTATCTGTTCCCATGACGGAAGCTTGTAGCAAATTCCCATGTGTTTATCGCACCACGGAATGCGGTTACCGTTTCACGTTTGTTTCACACAATGTTTGTCACACATTTTTCGTAAAATATTGCTGCTGCATTTTAAAGATGGCCCACCCCATATTTTTCACCATTTATCTGTTCATTTTGGGTGGGCATTCTTACGGGATTTTACGGTAATTGACAAAGTCGGCTGTCGTAATGGTATCCGATCACTGGGAATACTTCTGCCTCTTGGCCACTGAGTGAAGCAGCTTTTTCCTGACTTTGAAGACAAATGATCTTGGCAAATTAAAAAAAAAAAAGGTGCCAATCTCTGAATTGTTGGGGTTGGTGGCAAGTGCAACGAGTTCAGCGTGCCTTTTTTATTTCCAGCGTGATCTTGATTTGAATACTACCGGGATGATATACACGTGCTGTTGAATTGGTGCCAAGAGTTACGGACAAATAAAGTTGTCTATGACGCATCAAATGTGTGTTCTCAAATACCGGCCGCACCTTGTAGTCACGCTGCTTCTGATGTGACTCACAGCAACATTTGTGCACTTTCTTTGTCAACAGAACCAGAGGATGTACCGCCTGTTTGGGATGAAAGCGTGCTACCTGACGATGGTGGCAGTATGTCTGAATGTCCACTGCAATTGGAATCACACGGGGACAGTAACGTTGCAGTTAAGGAAGGTAAGTGTTAAAGATGCCACGGGCCGAGCTTTGTCTGAAAAACAAAGATGCAACTAATTATACAGTGAAATCTCGGTATAACGAACTTCAGGGGGCCGCGGAAAATTGTTCGTTATTCTGAAAGGTCGTTATAGTGAAAACCACGAAATTAACCATAATTACTTATTTTCCAATGATTAAAACGTCCCAACTTTACAACGGTGGGTCTTTGAACTCGTTTCTCACAAAGATGCACAAGTCAACATCAGACAAAGCACATTTATTTAAAATAGTCGGTGATTTCTTTTTTTTATGCGTGCAGCATGATGTTGCAGCACAAAAGACTTTTTTTTTATGCGGCAACATTGCAGCACGAACGCCGGCTTGCTTTGTGGACACAATAAACACCAAAAAAAGCCGCGTCTGACAAGGCTGAGAGCACACGCAGAAGTGAGAAACAAAGATGACAAAGATAAATCCGATGCGTCGCCGGTGACGCAGCCAGTGCGGTGTCACCGAAGACTGGCGTGCTTCATAAAAAGCCGTGAACGAAAAAAAAAAGAAGGAAAGAAAATCGTCAACGCGAAAAGAGTTACGTTTTCGCCACGCTTCCTCCACAAAGAAAGAAAAGCCAAAAAAACAAAGTTTCTTTAGCGTGTTTTTTTTTACTTCCTTTTAGATTTTTTGCGCATCTGCTTCCTGCCTCCCTCTCGCCCTTGACGAACCCTCGCCTCTGCGCCGTCTGCGCGTCTGCGCTGGTAAAACCCGTCGTCGTTTCAACAACAAAACAAAAAAAAAGAAATAGTATTCAGTTTTCCGTTACCTCTCGCGCTGTCTCGCGTTTTCGACGGAGCGAGTTGCAACTTGCAAGGCGTCCGCTCGCCGTGTCGTCTGCTAGCCTGCCGCTCCGGCTGCCGTGTCAGATTCACTGAAACCTTAGAATTCCCGCACTTCAGAATATGAGTTCGTAGTACTGAGGTGTTGTTAACATGATGCGGAGCTAAATATAGCGCTCGTTATTCTGAAATGTTCGTTATTCTGAAGTACGTTGTAGTGAAATAATTTTGCATTACAACCATAGGCAGTCAGCACGGGATTTTTCAGAAGTTTGTTAATCTGAAAAGTTTGTTAAAGTGGTGTTCGCTGTACCGAGATTTGACTAATTTTTTATAGCAAAAGGGGTTTTGAATCTCACTGCTAAAATAGAGTGTTTAATTGTGAAAATCATGATTAAAATATTTACTGTTCTCAATATTATTAAACTTTTTTGTATATTGGCTGAATGTTGGTATGGAATAGCGAACTTCAGGTTTATTCATACTTAAGGTTTTTTTTCCAATTGATGCCTTCTTCTGATGATGGCAAGTAGAAAGTAGGAAATATTTCATAGTCGCACATTTCTTATTTTTCTGCCTTCACTGTTAACCCTTTCATGGTCACTGACGTACCCGTACGTCAGCGCGGGTGCGTCCCGCATGGTTGCTGACGTACATGTACGTCCGCGACTGCTCATTAAAAAATTCCCGCCTCTGCATGGACTGGCACGCTCGCGGGGACGTGCTGCCATCTGATACGTTTGTAGGGAACTACGACCGCATATCTCCCGTCGTGTTTGTTTTGGAGGGGCTTTTGAAATTGCGAAACTGAAAGCTCTGTGCACGCGATAACTTTCGAGATGGCTGCAGCGTGCCGGCTGCTCCAGTGGTAGCGGAGATTGGAGCGATGGCTCTTCCGATTCAGATTTTGAACCCTTCTCGGACTCTGAGTCGGATGAAAGCTCGACATCCGACGAACAACTGCAAACCAGCTCGGAATCGGAGTCCGACACAGCCGCACCGTCTGCTGGACCGTCTCGGAAGCGGGCGCGTCAAAACGAAACCGACTGGAAAAAAGGTGAAGACTTCTCCCCATCTATATTTCCATTTGACGCGTCGCATTCCGGACAGCCTGCAGGCACTCTACTCCAGCCAGATGCCAAAGAAGCAGATTATTTCAAACTCTACTTCGACGAGGGAGTTGCGTCTTTGATTGCAGACGAGACGAATGATTACGCGCACCAGCTGATCGCGCAGCCCGACCTCGCGCGGAAATCGCGACTGAAAGCATGGGTAGACGTTGGTCTCTCTGAGATCTACTGCTTTCTGGCAGCTGTTCTGCTGATGGGGCTCGTCCGAAAAAATGCTGTGAGGGATTACTGGACCACCGACCCTATGACTGAGACCCCTTTTCTGTCAAAGCTTTTCTCAGTAAATCGATTCTGTCTGTTGCTGAGAGTGCTTCATTTCAGTGCCAGCACTGATGCAGCAGATCGACTAAGAAAAATCAGGCCACTCATGGAGACACTTCAGGCAAAATTTGCGAGTCTCCTTGTCCCATACCAAGATCTTTGTATCGATGAGTCGATGATGCCCTGGAGAGGACGTCTTTCATTCCGCCAGTACCTCCCTTCAAAAAGGCACCGTTTTGGAGTGAAGATGTTTGTTCTGTGCGACGTGATGACGGGATACATCTTGAGGTTCATCGTGTATACCGGAGCTTCCACCACAATGACGATGATGAAGGAGTTAGGTTTTTCGGGCTCGGTTGTCCTCGAGTTGCTGAACCACTATCTCGGAAAGGGGCATTCTCTTTTCGTAGACAACTGGTACACCAGTCCGGCGCTTTTCCAATACCTTCAAGGGAAGCAAACCAATGCTTGCGGAACAGTTCGACAGAACAGAAAGGGACTTCCAAAGTTCAAAAAAAAGATGAGAAAGGGAGAAGTAGAGTCATTTCATACCGACACACTTCTGGCACTGAAGTGGTGTGACAAAAAGGAAGTGCATATGTTGACCTCAATGCATGGAGCTAGTCTTGAGGACACTGGCAAGGTGGACAGAAGAACAGGCACTCCACAGAAAAAGCCAGCATGCGTACTCGAGTACAATCAGAAGATGGGACTCGTGGATAAAGTAGACATGCAGCTAAGCTTCACTGAAAGCATCAGGAAGACGCTGAAGTGGTACAAGAAGTTTTTTTTCACCTTCTGGATATGTCGCTTTTGAACGCCTTTCTTCTTCATCGTGAAAGGAGTGCCTCCAAGATCACGTTCGCCGAGTTCAGAAGAAGAGTCATATACCAGATCGTTGAGGAGCATCACACCGAGAGGCGGAAGGGTGGAAGGCCCAGCGGAGACAACCCAACGAGGCTGACAGCCCGACACTTCCTCGAGAGGGTGCCACAAACCTCAGCGAAAGGCAGCCGCACCCAACGAAGGTGCCACGTGTGTGCCAACACAGTTCTCAGACCGAGGCAAAGAAAGGACACAAGGTTCATGTGCGCCGAATGTGACAAGGGCCTGTGTGCGGAACCCTGCTTCAAGGACTACCACACTTTGAAGAAGTATTAGAAAGTTGACAATTCGAAATTTTTAGTCCTTTTTTTGTGTTCTACCTCGAGCGAGCGTGCCGCAGATCTTTTGAAGTGTGTGTTACTTTTTATTTTGAGTCTTACATTTTTTTATGCTACAATAAACGAGTGGATTCTCTTTGCTATCACACCGAGTAAAAAAACCCGACCACGGGGGTGCGCCTTTGGAAAACAAATGTGACCATGAAAGGGTTTTAAGAAGAGTGCCTCATGGCAGTGGCTGTGGTGGCACAAGGCTGCAAAAATGCAAGCTGTTATTTTTTTATCTCATATCTCTTCCGATTTGAAATGGGGTATGCCCTGACCAGGTACATGAACCACGCTTAGAACGTCAAATTGCTCTTCCCTCGCTGGCAAATTGAGTAAATGTAGTGGTATTGAGGATGATTTGTGTAAAGAAAAGCTGGAACTAACTAGCTATGGTCGTTTTGTATAGCTTTGTGTTCACTTAAGCTGACCTTGATTTGATACAAAGGTGGGCTGCTGCGCACAATGTATGAAATGCTTCTGCTAGAAACTATGTCGTGGAGCCACTTTTTGTTTCAACGCTTCCAATACAGCATTAATTACCGTATAAACCGGAATATAGGTCAAATTTATTTTTGAAAATGGACCTTAAAAGTTGACTCTCGTCTTATATAAAGGTCATTAGCAGAAAAACAAAAATAATCTCGCAAGACTGGGTGGCTGAAGCCGCCATCTTGTTTGTCTTTGCAATAGTACTTGTCCACTTCTCACGACGGCCACGATTCCCTTTCACTTGTGTTCCTTGTTTTTGTTACATCTACCGTTGCCGCTCCCGGAGTGATAATGAGCGGAAGTAGAAGACAGTTCACGGTAGCCTTCAAGAAGAAGGCAATCAGCTATGAAGAGATCAACGGGAATCTTGCAGCGCAGCGAAAGTTCGGTGTATCGGAGAAGAGCATACGCTACTGGCGAGGCCAGAGACAAACACTGGCAGCGCGCAGCAAGGTGAAGAAAACTTCACATCGTGGAATAACTGCAGTGTACCCCGAATTAGAAACAGGTGGCAAATTTAATTCGGAATCTGCACGCCAGATCTACCTGTGATGTCGGAGTGCATCCGTACGAAAGCCGTCGAGGTTCCTCATGCCTTTGGAATCTCGAGAGAGTAATTCAAAGGGACGGCATCGTTCCTTGGAATTGCGTTATAGCTGCGTCCCACTAGAGCGACAGAGAGCAACAAACGACAGCGACACAAGACAACGAGCGACAGACGACACTGACAGACAGCCTGTTTGTCGGAGTCCGCCGTCCCACCTGGCGGACACGACGCAGAATACGGGGGCAAGGAGTTGTCAACAAAACACTTCAAAATACACAGACAAACAGAGTCTGGTGACGCAGTTTTCGTGTTTTGCTCTTTGGGCATAAAATGCGCCGACAAACACGGGGAAAGTGGAGACAATTACTTTATTTCTTGATTAAAGGTTCCGCTTCTCTTCATTTGCCGTTGGCGACTTTTTGCAAACAGTCGTGACAATTGACACCAAACTGGTTCCGAACTAGAACACCCGAATCGTTCCTTTTTTGGGCCGTTCGAGGCATTCTAGGTGAGCGCTCGGAATTTCACGCCGATTTTGAGGATGTTTATAACTTCATATTTGTATGATCGAGGGCAGGCGTTTTGGTGGACAATACGGCATCCCGATTATCACAGAACGTGATGGCAAGTCTCTCGTCTGCCGGAATGGCTTGCCGTGGAACGTCGTGTCCTACTTTGTGGTGAGATGGTCTTACTTTGGTCAGTCCTCGCACATGGGTGTATCCATCCTGGTGCAGGGGCGTAGACTTCGGCGTCTTGAAGCACCACCTCGTGCACCAAGTTTTCGCGAGCAAAACCAGCCACAGCAAATTCCCTTTGCAACACGACCGCCCGGCGCCAGCCAGAAAGCCACGCCCACGACCACTATGTGCGCAATCGAGGGACAGGAACTGCGGGGCCGGGAACGAGGAGTGGCTGCCAAGGGCTTCTCGTTCCGGGAGGAAGGGTAGAAGGGTGGGAAGGGAGGCAACAGAAGGCATAAGCGGGCGAAGAGGATAAGTTTGTCTCCAAGAGATGTTCCTCAGTGGGACTGCATGCTGCGCTTCAAGTCCAACAACAGACAAGAACTCGTCCGTCGTCGATCGTTTGTCGGCGCTTGTCGGCAATTGTCGCGGGTGTTGGTCATTGCAGTGGGACAGCATCTGCGACATAGAACTTTGTAGTGTCGTCGGACAAAAACCGGTGTTTGTCGCTCTAGTGGGACGAGGCTATTAGTGAACTCGTCGTCGGACGAAGGTTCTGAAGAATCTGAGTAGTAATGCTGGCGTGCTTTCTGTTTTATTGTGTGCGAAGCAATTAAATAATTGTGCCGTCTTTTCTCGTTCTTCCGTATACTTGGCCAATTTTGTTACCAGGGTAAGGTTGCATTTTCTTGCCATAAAAACGTTTTTTTGCTTTTTGCAACTTGTAAATTAGGGGGTCGACCTATATTCCGGTTCGACCTATATTCCAGTTTATACGGTAACTTGAATTTGACTCAAGCTAAAATTTTACTTTTCACCCATCTTCATGTTATACACAAGCCTGGGCAAGACAGAACAGATGCCTAGTTTCTTGTAACAGGTGCATTGAATCAATACTTACCTAGATAAGCGAGAAAAAAAAATCTTGAGACAGATTTTAATTGTTGCCGAGGGCATGGCCTCCACATTATTGGCGAGAACTCCGGTGTGTGGAGTATGCTTACCTTGGCCCATTCAAACTAGTTGAAGCATGCAAAAGTTATGCTTTCTCCTCTTAGACTAATACTAGTAATTAAAAAATCTGCAGTGTGTGCCTTCCTCGATTTGAAATATTCAAGTGCAGAATTGTGTAGACATCAGGATGTTTCTGGCACGTCGGAAACAGTCCTTCCTGTAAAAAGTGTGTGACTTTTCCTATGTCTGCTCAAATTTGAGAGAACGAAATTTATCCGATGCATGTCTCCAACAGAGCTAACTGATGTGGAATGGCAGAGTTCCAACCAGGAGGAGAGCAGCGGCTCTTTTGCCCACGAGCAGTGGGACCAGGAACAGCAGGAGGAACAGTACGAGCCCAAGAGCTACGACTGCCGCTTCTGCTCTTTCTCCAGTTTCATCAAAAGCAAGGTTGCTGTTCACGAAAGGACACACACAGAAAAGGACACTTGCAGCAAACGATTCCCGTCGAAAAGCAGCGTCACATGTCACCAAGATGTACACGTGGACACAAATCGCATTAAATGTACCACATATCAGCAGACATTTGAATCGGAGCAAAACTCGATGAAGCACCTCAGCCACAATGTCTGCAAGGAGATAGATGTTCGTCAGAGCACCGATGTAGATGAAAGGCCTTTTCAGTGCTCCAAATGCCCCAAAGCATTTAGAGAAAAATGTCACTTGGCTACTCATCAAGGGTCTCACATTGATGAACGGCCCTTTAAATGCCCCAGATGCGCTAAAGCATTTCAGACGAAGTCTCGTATGACTGCTCATATGGTAACAAGGCCTTTTAAATGTCCCTTCTGCTCTAAAACATTTCATTTGAGGTGTGGTTTGACAGCTCATAAAGGAGTTCACATGACTGAAAGACCCTTTAAATGCTTTTGTGCCCCAAAACATTTAAAAGAAAGTGTCACTTGACTCGTCATAAAATAACTCACACGCCTGTTAGGCGCTTCAAATGTGCCCTCTGCCCTAAGAGATTTCTAACAAAGTCGAATTTGACTACTCATCAGGTAACTCACGTAGACGAAAAGCCTTTTAAATGTGCCACCTGCCTTAAGCTATTTAGAACCAAGTTTAATTTGAGAAATCATGAGATGATTCACACAGGTAAAAAGCCCTTTAAATGTACCACCTGCTTTAAGTCATATCAAAATAAGAGTGGCTTGACAAATCATGAACGGAGTCACACCAAGGAAAGGCCCTTTAAGTGTGCCACATGCCACAAAGCATTTGCAACCACGTCTATTTTGTATAGACATGAGATAATTCACTCTGATGACAGGCCCTTTAGATGTGCTGCATGCCCTAGAGCATTTCGGACCAAGTCTAGTTTGACTAGCCATGAGATGATTCACACAGATGAAAGACCCTTTAAATGTCCCTTCTGTCCTAAAACATTTCCTAGGAAGTCTTCCTTGACACATCACGAATGGATTCACACGGGTGAAAAGCCCTTCCAATGTACTTCCTGCAACAAAGCCTTTCGAAGAAAATGCTACTTAACTGCACATGAAAAAGTTCATGAGGTCTTCACAGAGAAGCCAGCTGTATAAGAAGGTTCAGCAATAGGTGATGAGGAAATCGCTTTCAATGCCACACCTGCCCTCATGCCTTTTGAAGAAAGTGGCGAATTACTATTCAGGAAAGGATGATGTGTGGATGAAAGTCACTTTAAAGGTCCCAGCTGTCTTAAAAGGCCCCTGAAAAGAAAAAAAAATGTTTTTTTTAACAGTCTGGTTTGGACACTCTTGTCAAAAAATTAATTTTACGCGAAATAAAAATTTTTTTTATAGCAATATTCACAGCGCGAGACGCGATTTAGTTGGCAGTCTCCTCCTTTCCACTTGTTTTCTCTCTCGGCATTTCGGGCGCGTGGAGGAGAGGTGGATCGGCTTTGCCTTCATGACTGTGATGGTAGTTCCGGAATGACCCGTGATGTCATGGACTTCGCGCGCATAATTTAAAATAAATCTCTCTCCGTCAATATTGCTTTAAAAACAATTTTTTGCATAAAATTTATTTTTGACACGCGTGTCCCAATTAAACTTTACAAAAAAAACTTATTTTTCTTTTCAGGGGCCTTTTAAGGGGAAACATTGGAAAAAATAAAAAGATACACCTTTCGTAGCCCTCATACTTTATTCTTTGCGTTTCGAATATTTTTTAACTGCTCGTAAAGGTGCAGGATGGGGTCGTTCTCATATAGTGACAGGGCGGGCATATTAGCAATATATAGGCACCATTGGAATGCTGGCGAACCTTGAACACACTCTGCGTTCTTTTCGATTGTTATTTTGCTTAGAATTGTTGCCTATTTTTTACATACCTGCTGTGGAACAGAGGTTTTGGGCCTAAAATAAAGCTTCAGTCAGTGGTAAAGAAAATTAACGTAACTAAAGAAATTACACTTTTGCAATGTTAATAAAGGGACATACTATTCAGTATAACCCAAATGACAAAAGTTGTCTATGTTATTTTCTGTTGAAGAGACAAAATGCCTGCGCGTTTTTCTATAGGAATGCACAACAGCACCGCAAAAGTAGACTGGTTGCTGTCTGCTTCAATTTCCATCCCGGAAGTCGCATAGACACTAGCGCCAGTTGAACCTCTGGCGTACATTATAAGAACTCTATGGTACACGGTACTTGAGTAGACACCAGATGACGGATAGTGGTGAAAGGTCCTTTAAATGCCCAACCTGCCCAGAGGCAGTTTAAAGAAAGTGTTGATTAAGTATAAAATAATTTTCAAATTTGAAATACCTTACACATGTGAAAAATGTTGCAAAGCATTTGGGCAGAATGAGGACTTAAGGACAAGGCTTTTTTTATGGACCATTCCACTTGGATGCGAGGAGAGAGGGAAAGGGATTTGGGACGTTTGGGCAGTTTTGGCAGTACAGCCCGCTGGAACTGCCAGGCGTTGGGAACGGCCACTTTGTCGTCTGCTATCAGGATCTTTTACCGCTTTGAATCCATCGAGAGCGACTGGTTTGTCGTCTGCTATCGTAATGCAGTGTATGCCCTTTCCATCTTTTACGCTCCCGAATCAGTCGAAATGCTCGGATGTATGTAGGTGGCCCCTCAGTCGAACGAATTGGCACCTCCTAGAGAGCCCTTAGTGGAATGGTCTATGTGCCTGGAGCCATATTTAAATGGCCGACCCACCCATTCGTGTTCCCTTTGGTAGCTTGAACATTGACGAGACTTCAGAAAGGTAAAGGGCTCTTTATGCGCCAATGCTATGAAAAGGCACTTTCAAATAAAGGGTGCGTGGTAGCCCTTCAACTGAGCGATATGCCGTAAACTCCATTCAAATGCCACAAGCCCTCGGAACGTTCCGCATTCCAATGACTGTCGATGCGTTACACTTGGTGCTCTACAGTGTTCCTGCTCCTTTTAATTGCACGCTACCAATGCATGCCACAGTGATATGAAATGTTTTACTAGTATGCGCGGATATGTTAGTACAGCATACTGCGTAGCCCCGTTGACATGGTTCAAGACTACTTCTGTTTCCTGTGTAATCTTCGAATGAATCGATCACAAGCTGTAAAAACTTCGAGCCCCGGAGCCTTCACTTAGGTGTATATATTGTGCATATGTGCTGGACAAATATTTTAATAAATGTGGTGCTTTTTTTTTTTTTTTTCAGTCCCCCATGTACGTTTTTGCATTACAATAAAGTATGTATAAATATATATTTGATCTCAAGCTGTCATTAAACATGTTTGGCATTGAACCCTATTAGTCCGAGGGTTTGTTACCAAGGTAATTTATTGTAGTACTAGTTTGTGGTAGATTTTCGTTTAGCCCTGGATGTATACTGTCACGAATGAAAGGTCACTAAAATAGCTGATGCTTGAAAGAGGGTTTAAAGAATATCCGCAAGTCACTCCCAACCTACGCTTGATGTGATCAGAACAGAGGACAATTTCCTCTATTTGTAGACCCATGGTCATTAGGTGTATGTACCAATGGATTTTCTACTTTTTTGTGGCACCTGGCACGTTGAACCGTCAAATATATTTTCGCTCGTGTGAAACCTGGTAAGTCTCGAGTGATGAGGGTGCTGCGCAATTTAGCCAAATTGAACCATGAACGCAAGTCTGCTTGCCATTTTTGCACGAAGTTGCGCCATACCTCAGCCGATATGAGCTTAAACAAAGCAAAAAATAATTTAATATTTGTCGACACTAATATTAAAAGAACTAAGATAAGAAAAAAAGAGGTCGGAACGTGTATTTTACGGTGTCTCCATTCATTGTAGTTAAAATTCGCTATTCTACCGCGCTAGCCAGGTCATTGTCAACAATGCGTCAAAACAATAATGTCGGCGACTTCATGAAGCTAGAAAGTGCGAAAAAAAAAAAATCGTCTGCGAAAGCCCTGGCTGGCAGAGCAGTGGGGCTCGTAAAATAGTTGTATGGCGGCTTCTGTCTAAAGACAGAACACTATAGTCCGTTGCAACCTAAGAACGAAGGGCGAGGGTAAGGCGGGCTGAGGAGGAGGAAGCAGACGGAACGCTGGAGAAGAGAGGGGGAATCCTCCTTTTTTCTTTAGCGTTCTGTCTGCTTCCTCCTCCCCGGCCCGTCTTACCCTCGCCCTTCGTTCTCGTCCGCAAACCCACGTAGGCCCTGCACTTGTTTTATTTTCACGGGTGACCGTTTTTTTATTACTACACAAACCACCTGTATTGTATTCATTAAAAACCAGGACTTCTTGTGTATGAGTAGCTGTAGCTTAAAACTAGGGGTTTGATGCTAGCCTTGGGTGGTACTGTGACGGGGGGGTAGTGCTCATTCTTTTCTGGAGGCTCTTATTTTTTCAGTGTCCCTATAGGTCTCAATTTTTCGCAAATTTTTCTTGGTTGGCTTTTAGCTCTGGTAGGTCTTGGTGCGCCACAAGGCCGTGACTATAGTTGGTGACAGCTTAAGAACGCAGTAGATATGGTTCGTCTCTGGCGTGAACTTCATGCCTTCCTGCCTTTGATAACATTTCACCGCACGCGGAACCAAAGTTCGGTGGTAAGCAACAAGGAGGTACTGGAGGGTTCCCAATACATCGCTGACGTTGTGGTCGCCGGTGATAAGTTTCCTTCTTTCAAAACTCCCCCCCCCCTTTTTTTTTTTTTCGCGCCTTTTTTTTTTTGTGTGTGTGTGAAATGTTTGAAATTTTGGGAAACCAGATTACAGGGCTGTCGGGCCATCTTCGTGCATTGCAGGTTCGCAGCCTTGTTGAATTGCACCGGCCAAGGTCCTCCGAATTGAACTTAGGTTGTAAAACAAGAGCAGCCATCCATGGCCTAAGTAAATACGTTTTCTGAACTCAACGCGAGCACACTGGCCGTCACTTCTTTGCGTCATAACGAAACCGGAACCATAACATACATCATGCAGGTTCGGCCTTTGTCGACCTGAAAAATGTAGTTTTGTCCGTAGCTGGCAAAAACACTGCAGTAACGCGTCTTTTCCTGCGAAATAAAAGTACCACTTTATCTTTTCTTTGTCTGGTGTAGCAAAGCTTTTTAGTATAATTGTTAAAGAAGGAGAAATGATCGGTCGGAATCTCCAAGGCAAGACAATCCAATCCACATTGGTTTGTCCTGGGGCCGCCTGCAGTCCCCTTTCACTGGTGCAGTTTGAGGCTCAAGCTAGTTATTAGCTTCGTGTTCCGAGCCCATGGTTTCCCAGGTTCCCTTTTGCACAAACGTGCTTGCATGAATGGACGAAAACAGCTCGTCGAGTGGGTCGTTGCTGCCGCGGATCCGCACCATACTCTGCTCCAGCAGGCAACAGCCGCAGGTAAAAGCACTGAAAATGTACAGACGTCTCTATATAATAATAATAATAATAATAATCTTTAATTACTCGGGATAGCCACGGCACCGCACTTTCCTCTCTCTTTCAGCTTTCGGTCACCAATGTACGCAGTAGTGATTACACGAACGTGTGCCGGTACGAAACTCGTCCAGATCGATACGGGCAGGGGTGGGGATCGAACCCAGGAGGTTGTGCAGCGCAAGCTTTCGCTCCACGCGCCGAGCTAAGACGCGTTAGCGCACTCCGCCACCGATCCCCCCTTATCGTGTCGGTAAAAAACCTTCGACGATCACTCCACATCGGTCAGGAGGGTACTGCAGCCGCCGAAGGATATGTGTAGGGCAGGGACCTTTTAGTACCAAGGAGCACGACTGAAGATTGTTTTCTGGAACAAACAATATGTTTAGTAAAAAAGTTTTAAATCAAAAACCTTTGAAATTTGATAAAAGTCTAGGAGGATAAGGTGAAAGGCGACCAGAGAGGCTTCATCCCCCTCAGGGCTGGCTCTCTCATTTCGCTTATTAAAGGTAGAAAAGTATTCTGAAAACAGCCTAGGACATAGAAGCTTGAGACTCTTTGGCAAGATCGGTAAGTATCCGGTTCCATAGGTGGATGAAAATTCCCTGAAATTTTTAACACAAAATAACGGCGCAGGTGTGAAGTTGTTCTTACGAAGATGCAGGGGAGCACCACCACTTGCTATCGTCGTCTCCTTTATATATTGACTGTAGTTGCTGACAAGGTAAGAACGGCAGGGAAGTGGTCCCGCACCTCCAGCGCAAGCTTCCTTCCTTCAATACGCTCCAACATCACGTGCACCTCGAACAGATGCGCACATCCGAAGCGAGAGGCGGAAGGCATGAATTCACATGCTGGAGGTCGGGTATTTGAAGGACACGCCCTGCTGTTCTCCTTCTGTCAGTTACTACAGCTAGCGTAGTCTGCTTTGTAGTTCAGTAGCATCTCTTGCTAACGTAAGCAACAATGTGCGTCTCTGCCTCGGGGCGGAAACAAAAAATGATGACGACAAAGCAAAAAAAAAAAATCTTTTCAGTTTAAAAAAAGGAAAACAATATTTTTCAAATTTTGCTTGTTTTTTGTTTGAACACTTCTCTGATTGTGTGTGTGTCTGCACAAATGTGTGTGTGCATTTGTGTATTTTTTTAGATATTTTGCTCTACCTCTATCTCTTTTTCCCAATACTCTTTATCTATGCTATCCTATCTTACCCCTTTTTCCTTCTTTTTTTTCCTTCTCGCAGCATAGCAAGCCGGCACATAGCGCTTGTCGACCTAGCTATATCTCAAATAAATGCTTATTCTCTTCTCTCTCTCTCTCTGATTGGCTGCTGTCCCTCGAAATGTCTCCGAGTTGTTCGAGTTGCACATTCATTTCGATGGGGACCCTATCACTACAGCACCTGGAATGTGTCTTCACCTGGTGTACTTACCACTTCATAAAAAGTGGTCCTTCGATTTTACGTGTCATGCCATGGCAGCCCCTGGCAGTTTCACAGCAGCAGTGGTGGGCGTTGCAGACGCATGTCTCGTTGCAGGTCGCTCTCCAGCTCGACAGTCCGCGGACGCTTTGGCGGAACGCCGTGACGACAGCGTCGCTTGTGTTCTCTTGTGCGTTTTTTTATAATTTCTACGGCCAACCACCGGGATCCAGACATCGGACAGTGTGACACCCTGGCTTTCGAAACCTCATTTGTTGCCACTGTGGAACCACTTTTGACGCGTGGGTGGATTGGGATGCCAAACACCGGCCAGGGACGCGTTTCAGGCACCATACTATCACCCATCCTAGCAATTTGTGTTGCAGCGTGAGGATCTAGAGAACGACTTGTCAGCAGCCTCAGAATTGCTGGTGAAATTGCGTCGTTGAAAGCATGCTTCAGATGCATATCTTGGTCTACCACAGCCATCAAAAACTCCTTTGATGTCCAACACAACACATCACAAGGGAGGAGAGAGTATCGCCGTGCATTTTTCAGTTGACTTGCAGTCTGATCGCTTGAAGCGCTAGCTCGCTTCCTTTTTTTACTATAACCCGTATCCTGTCAAATCTTTTTTTTTTTTTTAAGGCTGCTGCATTATTTCTTGTTTTTCAGCAGGCAGAGAGGCACGCGGTTCTTGCCAAGCCGTGGGGCATCATCTTTGTGCTGCCTCGGTGAACACTGTCACAGGTGATACCCGCTGCTCCGATGGGTGAAAGCGCGCACTTGGAGGACTGTTGCGGAATGCCCGCTTCCAGTCTGCATCTGGAGAGACAGTGGAACGGCGCTTTTCAAGTTGAAGGTAAGCCGACTTCACATTTTTGTCTCAACCAAAGTCATCGGATCAGTGTATTCAGAAGACCGTCTGATCGTGGCGGCACAGATGAAAGGACCTTCGTCGGTGTTGGAAGGATGAAAATTGAGGGAATTGTCGCTGGACATTCGAAAAACAGCAAACAGAGTGAATAGCGCAAAGAATGAATTATAATCTCTCTGCTTAGGCCACCGTTAAACACACTTGCGACTGAATATCTGTTCTGAGTGTCAAGCATTGAACGCAACTGGAGATTTTTTTGCATTCCCTCTGACAGAGCAAGGTGAAGAGTTTGCCACTCCGACTTCCTTAGCCTGGCATTCTGGAGACGCAGATGACCTCTTCACTTCCCACGGGCACCTTTATGCGGACCACACCGCATCCGTTGTTGTGAAGAAAGGTTAGCCCTTTTTGCACCACTACTCCAGCTGGTACAATACCCATCTCGCACAAACTTTTCGAAATCCTATTTCATAGGCAGAGCCTCGGCTGATCAGAAAATTATTTGCCACATTATCCTCTTTCGCTCGTCTATCTGATGGAGTCTGTTCAAGTGCGCGCTCAATGTTGGCAACACTCATGGACGTGGGCGGGCGTCTGGCTCTTTCTTCATGGGGGACGCTTGTGCATTCTTTCTTGAACTTTGGTATCCATCCAAACACACTTTGTTGTGACAAAACACTCTTTATACAGTGCACAACATATCGGCCCAAGACAGACCCTCAGACTACAAAATACAAGTTACTGCTCGCTGCTCCTCTTTAGTGCAAATCACAAGTGGGGCAGCCATTGTTTCTTGCACTGCTGACACAGCACAGTGAGCTGACACAGCACGTTCTAACCCTGCACAGCTGTAACTGTGGAGACGGTGACCTCACGCGAAAGGTGCTGACAAGAAGTGCGGCCAACGGGAGTTCTAAAACAACCGGTGTGCAGATAATTTTTGAAGCAACCTAGTAGTTTGTTGGACTTTGAAGCAGAAAGGACCATAACGCATTGTAATGCTGTAATGTGCTGCTCAGATTGTTTTTTCATTGCTGGCGTGCTTTCTTTTACATACAGTCTGGAGAAAAAGATTCACTTAACTGTCTTGTTACACAGCTGAGGTGTTTCACTTTTTTTGTAGATTCGTGCTACTAAGGTGATGTCTTGTTAATATGGACACTTCTGTTCCCCAAAATATTGTCCATAATAACGAGACAAAAATGCATGTATTTTCCCAGTTTGTCCCCGAAAATGATGTCCATATAGTGGGGTATCCATACTAACGGGGTCCATATAAGCGAGACACGACTGTATCATTATGGAGCTGTTTCAGTGTTTCATTTTGACTGGCAGCTACGGCTCTGCTTCTGACCTGGCTCACAGCAGCATTTGTGTACTGTCCTCCTGAACAGAGCCAGAGGATGTATGGCCTACTTCAGCGGCTGAAAGCGTGCACTTTGACGACTGCGGCGAAATGTCCAAATTTCCAATACAACTGGAGGGACTCATGGATGCAGTGAAGAAAGGTAAGCTATAAAGAGCCCACCGGTCAAGTCTATCTCAACTTTGAAGGCATAACTACCGTAATATTCTGAGTCATCGCCCTTCCCCTGCCTCCTGAAATTCGTAAAAAGTGTAGGGTGGGCCATATCTTGGTGGGTAAGCACAAATCATTTAAGAAAAGCTAAAAAACACCTTTTTCTTTTTGTGTGTATCTAGCACAGCTGCACAGAAGACACATTAAACCCCAATCTCCAATTAGTTTAATTGTTTTATACAAGAAATGCTAATGAAAGAGTGTTTTACTATTGCGAAGTCCTTTGCTTGCATACGTGCAGTGAATACCACTGATGGGCATACAGCGCGAAAGTTTGTTCCGTGAAGGCACGTTTCAAAGATTGCTATGTTCTCTTCAATAATAAAAAAAAAAAAAGTCAACAAGAAAGTAGAAAAATTAACCAGGCTCAGCGAGTGAGCAAGCGGGCAAAAGAAACAACAAAGAGCAATGCTGGGGAAGCAAGATAGATGTCGATCGCTTTGGCAAATACTTTGGCGTCGGGTCAAGTCAGACGCCTTGTCAATCACAAGGAGCAGGCTCTTGCGCAACTTGTTTGGTACATACATGCGCGCGTCCGTACACGGCGTGCTATCAACGCAGGCTGAGGCGGCGTAGTGTGGACAGCATCACGAACACGGAGCTCGAAATGGGACGCTTTACAAACGTCTGTGCGTGGTTCCTGCAAATCTTTATTTACCCGTTGGCTTTGTCTTAAACGTTGCACAACCTTGCTAACCACGGTCACGACGGTCCGGATGATGATTGGGTATTCGCTGTGACCTTATTTCGGTGGAGAAGGACTTTGACCTTACATCTTTGACCTTACACTTCACAGTTACATTTCAGGATATGGAGCGTTTGCTGACCTCACGATCCCTGAATGGGTTATTGCTTGTGTTATCATTCTGACTTTTTTTTTTGTCCGAACAAACTTTTTGCAGTCAAAACAAAATTTAATTTTGTTATCTCCATCGTTTTTCTTTTGCACGCATGTACTCTGACTTCAGGGTCGTGGAAATCGGGGAGGAGATGCGTAATCAAAGTGAAGTGTTTTTCCCTCCATTTTACTTTGTCACGGACGTCCTCCAACCATAGGTTTGGAGGACGTCCGTGACATTCGGGTAGGATGTCCCGTCTCCACCGTGTCAATCGGGTAGGATGAATGTTTGCGAATCGCTGAGTCCGCGTTGAGGTATTTGTGAAGGTGGGCGATCACTCTTTTTTTTTAAATCGATTTTCGTTAAAAATTTGTTGTGGGCGATGATTCAGGGATGGGCGATAACTCGGGATATTATGGTAAACATATTTCATAACAGCAGGGGGTTTAAGCAGGGGCGTATTTTGGCTCAAAAAGTATATTTCCTTAGCTACTTGGAAACTGTTGCGTACTACCGTAAAATTCCGAGCAAGCGCCCCCACCCGTGCAAGAGCCCCCCCCCAACTTCACCGCTAATTTCACATTTCCGCGCCGTTCCGGGCAAGCGCCCCCCTCCCCGCTCCGCACCCGTATCACGCACCGCGCTGACCGCGCCCAGGCAACACTGGCCTGTGAAGTTCAGTCCAAGAATTCAATCCAATCCAATCCTACTTTGCAGCCCGATCAGCCCGGTCACTACGCGCCATTGTCGCTTTGTTTTGGGGGTGTCAGGTCGGCTATGCATTCTTACACAGTGGCAAAGGAAATCGAGGTCGTCCAATGGCATTGTGAAAACGGGAAAGACGTACACCAGACGTCTCGACACATCAAGCTCGACCGGATACGGGAATGGGACAAGAATTTTGACAATTTGCTACAGTCAAACTACGGGAAAGCCAAAGTTCGACGAAAGCTAAGTAACAACGCGCCGGTGTTCAGTGAATACGTGGACGACGCGCTCTTTTAATACCTGGAGCGCGAAAGAAGTGCAGAATGAGCCATTAGCAACCGGCTTCTTTCTGAAGAAGCTGTCAAAATAGCCAACGGCATGCAGTTGGGAAACATCGCGGAATGCTGCAAACTTTTTCTTGCGGCCGACTCTGAGGAGTCTTTTGATGGTTTTGAAAGTGATTAACATAGCAGTGACAAATCTTTGGCCTAATAAAGTCTGTTCTCAGAGATAAATAAAATGTTAAATCTGTGTGCACTGCGCTTTTTTTCTTTTTCTGGCGGAAAAATTTTGTCGTCGCCATTTTGAATTTTGGTGCCGTTCCGGGATAGCGCCCCCCACTTTGCAGGCAATTTTGACTTGCGTGCAGGGGGGCGCTTGCTCGGAATTTTACGGTAGTCATCACCGGTTACATCATCCATGCCTTACTCCTGTTCGAAATAATAAGTCCATTTCCTACCAACTACCGTATTTACTCGCATAATGAACGCACTTTTTTTCCGAAAAATCGAGGCAAAGTTGGGGGTGCGTTCATTACGCGAGGTACAAAGTTTTCTGTCCGTATTTACTCGCATAAAGAACGGACCTTTTATCCCGCAAAAATCGACGTAACTTCTTATCTCTTTGCGCGCGACGCGGAGACTCCAAAGCCAAACTGCGATGCGCAAAATAAAAATGCCCCTCTCCATGTTTTTTTTCTTGCTTCTGTGTTTGTTTGTTTTTTCCCCCGCCTTTCGCAAGTTGTTTTGTTTGCCCACGCTGCCCATGCTTTCGCGACCTCGCTGCACCAGGGTAGAAAAGTGCGTTCATTTCGAAGGCTTCTCGCTTCTCTTTCCAAAGTGCGAGGAGGAGGCGAGGGCAGGATGCCTTCATTATGTGCGCTTTGCTTGGGCGAGGGCTTCTCTGCTTTTCTTTCTTATCTCCTTGCGCGCGGCGCGCGACCCTGGAACCAAACTGCGTCGTGCGAAAAAAGAAAAGAGCTCCTCTTTATGCTTTTTTCTTTTCTCTTAATTCCGTGGATCTTTTTTTTTTTTTTTGCCGTCTTTCGCAAGCTGTTTCGCTTTGCTTAGGCGAGGGCTTCACCGCTTCTCTTTCCTATCTTCTTGCGCGACGCGCGCGGCTCGCGACCAACCTGCGCTGTGCAAAAAAAAAAAGAAAAAAAAAGCTCCTTGTTTTGTTTTTCTTTTCTCTTGGTTCCGTGGATTTTTTTTTTTTTGCCGCCTTTCGCAAGCTGTTTTGTTTCGCTTTGCTTAGGCGGGGGCTTCTCCGCTTCTCTTTCTTAACTCCTTGCGCGCGGCGCGTAACCCAAAATCCAAACTGCGCTGTGCAAAAAAAAAAAAAGAAAAATCTCATGCTTTTTTTTTTGCTTCCGTTGGATCTTTTTTTATTTTTTAACGCGTTTCACAAGGCGTTTTGTTCCCTCACGCGGCACATGCATTCGCGACCTCGCTGCACCAGGATAGAAAAGTGCGTTCATTTCGCGGGCGTGGAGGGAGGGGTCAAAATTTTGACGTCCGAGTTGGGGGTGCGTTTATTACGCGAGGGAAAAAAAAGTCGAAATTTTGAGAGCCGACTTGGGGGGTGCGTTCATTACGCGAGTGCGTTCATTGTGCGAGTAAATACGGTAGCTCTTCATGCTAACAAATAAAACAATATGAATGTAAATTTTTCTTCTTTTCAGTGCTCCAATTGTTCTCTATAACTCATATTGTTAAAAAAAAAAAAAAGCATGAACTCTTATTTTTTATTTTGGAGGCATTGTGACCGTGGCACCTATTTATATATAGTAGTGCTTTTACAACAGGAAGCAGCGGACGTTCGTGCCACCGATGCGTGCTACCATTATTGAGCCGTCGCGCAATATTTTAGTTTGACAGGCGACTACGGCTCTGCTTCTGACTTGACGCGCAGCAACACGTGTGCATCTGTGCTGTCTTTTCCAACAGAACCAGAGGACGTACCACCCAGTTCAACGGCTGGAAGTGTGCTCCCCGACGATTGCAGCTGTACATCCGAATGCCCGCTGCAACTGGAGGAACACAGAGACGGTGCCATTGCAGTCAAGGAAGGTAAGCTATAGAGACTGCAGTGGTCAACTTTTGTCCGAACAGCAACGACACAGCTAGTCACCACATTTTTTATAGCAACAAGGGGGTTTGAATAGCGCAACTAAAATAAATTGTTTTGTAAGAAAAATTATAAGTGACATATTTTCTCAAATAAAACTAGTAGATGAATGATGAACTCAAAATAAACACTCCACAAGACGAACTTGTGCATACAAACTTAAACAGAAAGGTACCAGCATCTTGCATAAGAGACAGAAGGGCGACTGGGCAGAAGAGGTGCCTTGCCTCTGCTTTTCTACGCGTGGTACGTTTTGAACCAGAACGGACAATGACAGCCGACAATTGCTTGGAACGTTCTAGAATAGCAAAGGTTGATAAGTGGAAGGACTGGGCCTAGCGGGGTTTGAAGGCCATTCCTCTGCGTGGCAGTCACGCGCGTTGAACAAGTCCGCCACGCACGCGGCATTGCATCCCCTCGAAAAAGCAGCGGCTTTCTGTTAATCGAAAGACGGTCCAGATTAAAAGCTATTGAACTGTGTAACTAGGGGTCTTGGATCTCTCAGTTCAAGATGGTCACGGTTCCCTCAGGTACTTCATTGTGGTCGCCCTTGTCGTGGGAAGATTGTGCTTGTCGTTCGCCATCAGCATTGGTCTTTGTTGCGATCATCGTCGTAGGTAACTGTTCTGGTTCGTCGTCGCGGATCGTCGTCGTAGTTCGTAATTGTGGTTCTCCTTCATTCATCACAGCTCGCCATCGTGGCAGTTTGTTTTCCTCTTTGCGATGCAAGCTTGGTGATGCATTGTTTACTGTTAGTTCATTTCCAGCTGCCATCAAGTGCTTTAGAGAATTGTGTTGTTCCTGCAAACTACAGTGAACATTTTTCTGAAGAATCATAATGATGAAGCAGGGTGACAGCAAATGACTTCAAAGGAGTTTGGTAGCAGAAGCATTGCAATGAGGGATGTTTTGACCAATGTTAAATTATTGCTTTGTCACGAGGTTCTTTGTATATAATTGCCCATTGTTTGTCTTGTTACATTATGAAAAGGTGTGCTCATTGTAGACCGATCTGCATTATTAAATAAAACGTTGCTCTTAACATCTGAAAATTTAAACGAAGATCAATGTACCTCCCTACACTCCCTGCTGTTTTCACCGTGTCAGGTGAACCCGCGAGAGCATTTGGTATTCGCACTTACAATAATGGCACAATACTATTCCAAGTTTTTGCACTTTTGTCACAGGTAAAATAAAATTTTACAGTCTTTGACAAAAGTGTTGACAGTGCTTTGTATCTCCTCAATTTCCTGCCTGGAAATGCATCGCACAGACATTTTTTTATTCACCTACCTCAAGCGATGCCAGTTCAACAAATACAATTTCTCAGTCGTGATTTTCATTTGCACAAGAAACTGCTTTCTCTCAATTACCTGGTCTTGGCACTTGGTACAACAAACGAGTAAACGCAATATCGGTGTGTGTCAGTGCCCCAAAATAACCGTGACCTTCAATCTAAATGTTTTGCATTTCATCGCGAGTCGCGGCCATCTGTTCTCAAGTACGGGCGACACAAGCTCTGATAGTGTCATACTTTAAAGGCACGTGTCTTCACTCCAACGCACACTATTTGCAATGGTTATCGGTAGCAGTGTTGCGGAATGGCCACCCCCATTTCATTCCAACTCCATTCCGGGGAATTAAAGCTTCTGACAATTCCGTTCCTTCCAACTCCCAGGAATGGAGACAATGAGCCCATTCCCACTACTACCGGGTGTCCCAAATAGCAGCCAGGCTCTTTAAATCGAATGCAAAATTCGGTTTCCTAGCTTATCGCACTACGATTTTGTGCAGCGTTGCCCACAGATGGTGCATTTTGTTTTTGTAAAATTTTCAAAGAATGATTTTACGTAAGGAAAATGTAAAAATAAAAAGGCTTAACTCCTATGGAAACGCAGCGAAGCCACTGGTCTTCAAATAATAGGGCTCCCTATTGTTTGAAGACCTTTTCAACTTTTTTCCTCAGGCAGTCGTTTGCTCTTTCAGTCTGTGGGCAACGCTGCACAAAATTGTAGCGTGATAGGTTAAGAAACCGAATTTTGTGGTCGATTTAAAGAGCCTGGCCGCTATTTGGGACAACCTGGTAGAATGGCTGAGCTCTACCATTCCATTACTTAAATTCTAAACAAGGTAAAGGGGCTCTTGATAGCTACATTGTGTTGTCAGACAAAGAATCTTAAAGCTTACAGTATCAGACGCAGAGACAACTGCAAAAGTATGCAAAATCCTGCCCCAAAGCACTCCTTCTTCTAAGCTGCGGAGTGGTGGTCGCACAAAGTGCCTCGTGGCTCCTGGTGTCACTGCAGACATCGACCACACGATATAGCCTAAAAGAATCGCAACACGCCAGAAATTGAAATCACCCATTTTCTTTGCAAACCAACCGTACACCCTCTAAAGATACATGGTCAGCATGTTGTCTAATAAGGTCTTAAAAATGTCTAGTGTGCACGTAACATAAGAAGAAGCCATTTTCCTCTACCTTTTTTAATTACCTGCACACAGAAGCATTTTAACTATTTGGAAGATGGAGGGGCGACGGTGGTGGTAGTGGGGTGGGGGTGGGGGAAGGGGGAAGGTGAAGTTTTTCTACCCCTCCCCTGTATCTTTTACGGTAAATTCTTGGAATGTCTGGGAGAACAATTAGCGGTCCTTCTCCCCTTCGTTCCGACGCTATGCGTTGACAACAGTATGGCTTATACGCTGCCAGAAGCAGCGCTGCTCATACCCATATACTTGCCCCAAATCTCCATCCACTGTCGCGAGCACACAAAACTGCTGATAGAATCAATTGCTACCGTGCCACGAGAGATTTGTGCAAGGTTGTTTATTGTAATTCATAAAAAATAAAAGTCAATCAGCTAACCTTGACGTGACGGCACTTCCTTTGTGTTCTGGGTCTTAATGTTTCTGACCCCAGAGTAAGAAAAATATTATGTTAGTGTGGTGTTTCACAATAACTAAGCAAGGTTTCTTTGAACTCAGAACTGTACAATCAGGATTCTATTTTCTGCTGACAGAAGAGACGCGATGGTTTAGGGCAGTACTGCCGTGATTGCGATTTAAGTAACCGAACATAAGTACTTTAGCTGATTGTTTACTGAAATAAGACAACAGAGCACAAGAAACTGCTCCCGGAGCAGCCACAAGTGTTCTAGAGATGCGAACCATTTCACAGCGGCAGCAGCGAGCGAGCGTTAGATGTTCAGTGCAGCCCGCGGGTACTGTCCAGACGTAGAGAAAGGCTGGTTTGTCGTCTGCTATCGGGATCGGGCGCATGCCCCCTTCCTCTTTTACCCCGACAAATTCGTTAACAAAATGGCGCCATCCTGACAGCACTTAGTGAAATGGTCTATAGAGAGTCCTTAGGGCAAAGGAGTCAAGGTGGAGTGTCATTTTTCCCTTCTCCTTCCTTGCCCCTTTCACTGCCCACGGTCGGAGCCAGAGGAACGGCTGGCACGTGCTAGAATTTTCCTTGCACAGCCTCAGCACACGCAAACCGATCACAGGAGCAGCGACAGCAGTGTTTGGAGAAAGCCTACCTACCAGGAGCATGGCACCTGATTCAATGTATTGAATGTACCGGCTGGTGCAGTTTGATACAGATGCACAAGGCTTCTTTTACATGAGATTTTCAAAAGGATGTCTTGATTGTTAGAAACAGACAACAATTGGAAAAGCCCGGGTTCAGTATAATTGGGCTCGACACTACCAATGTGCCCATACATGTTTTGGTAACAGGTCACTTCGAAAGAAACGTTGCAAGTCTGGTTGACATGCTCCTGTCAACCATTGTTGTGCTCATCGAACGAGGCAAGCTTCACTGCCACGTCAGTCACTACTTTGGCAGTTCATGTAGGAGCGCTTTTGTTTGATAATGAAGGGTTTGAGGGTTACTCGTGTGACAGGGGAGCAAAACTTGCATCTCTTCGCTTGGAGACGGCAAAAAGACTTGAGGGGAGTCTAATTGGAAGCAAACAAGTTTGGGTTTGTAATTGCTCAGTTTCTGTGTGTCTTAAGTATCACACCTTGCCTGTCTCAGAGATAAATTTCTTGCACATTTGTTTTAGCAGAGGTGGACGAAGCAAGTGCTGCATTGGACCTACGAGGGCTTGGTGTATAGTCATTAAGTATTTGCAAGCTTCAAGCATGCTAAGCTAACTGCCAGGTGGGATTCGATTATGAGATGGTTTTACATTTGAGGGTTCTAACATTTTGCACTGTAAAGTGTGTTTTAGCAGTTACATGTTCTCTTTGGAAGTTAGTACAGCACTTCTAGGGGAAGGTAAATTACCTCTTTCTTGTCCATCCCTCTTAAACAACCGCTGAAATCCCAAGTCAGCAGGAGAATAAACACTGGTTTGTACTTTAATCTAAGTAGCTTTAGTTCAGTTTTTGCACATTGCAAATGAAAGTTTTGGGATTAAATGTTTTACCATTGGACACGTACAATAAGACAGTGGCCCCTCTGTACTGCTCCTAGCGGAAGCATTTTACTTAGACATTGTGTAGCAGCCGACCTTTGTTTCTAATCAATGTCAACTTATCTGAACACGGCACTGCACAAAACGTTTGGAGCCACAGCTGGCTCTAACTCCTTTTAGACAAGACTTGCGAATTGAGAACACAGATCACCTTCATGCGCTGGCAAAAACGGCCGCAATCATTCGTATACCAGCACACCCACTTGATCTGCTAGCGAGCGAAGAGCAATCGCTTAATAAGAGGAGCGAAAAATGCTTCTCTTGGAGATTTTACCTATTACTGGCACTGGTGAATGTCGTCCTGTAGTGATTTTCGGACCATCAAAGAGACAAGCGCTTTGTAGCGGCATATTTGTGTAGAGACAAGCAAGAAATGTTGCAGTGTGTTGTTGCTGCCACTTAATACTGCAAGGGACATGATTAAGTTCGAGCTCTGCTCAAGTCATGTAGGTCAAAGAACATGAGAGCGCATACAGAGCAACGCTGGATGTGAGTGTGTATTTTTTTTAAATGTCGAGGTGCGAGACCTCTATTCGGGTGCGAGATCAACAAAATGCGGTCATGGCAAGGTGCAGACGCAGCCAAGACGCTGCGGACGCATTAGAAGTCGGTTTGGGCGGCACTTCACTATGCGACGAAACCCGGACACTGCTGCCAACCAGATGCCAAAGCAGGGAGAGTGGTACGCTCCCTTTAGGTGTTGCACACTTCCGACACAGCACTATTCAATTTGAATTCAATTTGAGCTGAAATTTGACTATTCACACATCTGTATTAAGCACGGGCCTGGACAAGAAAGGGTAACCAGACATTTAGTTGCTTGCAACAGATGCAAAGAATCAATGTTTCCTAACCTGATTACAAGAAAGAACTTGAGACAGATTTCGCTGTCGCCAAGGGCATGCCCTCCACACATTACCAACGAGAACTTGCGTGTGGAGTATGTTTCGTGTAGCCCTACCAAACCCACTAAAACAGTCGAAAATCACAATTTGTCCTTTTAGTTTAACACTAATAAATAAAAAGATCTGCAGTGTGCCTTCCTTAATTTGAAATGGGCAAGCAGAGTTGTGCAGATATCAAAGTGCTTCTGACATGTCTGGAACTGTTCTTCCTGCAAGGCCTGCGACTTTTCCTATCCTTGCTCCAGTATGAGAGCGAAATTTATTTTATGCATCTCTTCAACAGAGCCAACTGATGTGGAATGGCAGAGTTCTAACCAGGAGGAGGGTAGCAGCTCCTCTGCCCAAGAACAATGGGACCAGAGACAGCAGGAGGAACAAGATGGGCCCAAGAGCAACGACTGCCGCTTCTGCCCTTTCTCCAGTCTCTCCAAAAGCAGAATCACTGTGCATGAAAGGACACACACGGGTGAACGGCCCTTCACCTGCAACCACTGCCAGATTGCATTCACTACCAGGCGGGGCTTGATTGCTCATGCAAGCACTTTCGGAGACAAAGAACACTTTAAATGCCCTGCTTGCTCACGTGTATTTCTGCAGAAGGATCGCTTACTTGCTCACGAGAAGATCCACGCACGTGAAAAGCCTTACAAATGTGATACTTGCGGCAAAAGATTCCAGTGGAAAAGCGGCTTCAGACGTCACCAGGACGTACACGTGAATGCAAATTGCATTAAATGTGCGACATGCTCACGGACATTTAGGTCGAAGCAGAACTTGAAGATGCACCTTGTCCGCAAAATCTGCAGGGAGGTGAATGCTCGTGATAGTACTGATATACTAGATATAAGACCTTTTCAATGCTCCAAGTGCCCCAAGGCTTTCAAAGAAAAATGTCACTTGGCGTCTCATCAAAAGTCTCACATGAGTGAAAACCTCTTTAAATGTTCCAGATGTCCTAAAGCGTTTCAGATTGAGTCTCATATGACCGCTCATAAGATGACAAGGCCTTTTAAGTGCCTCACCTGCCCTAAAGCATTTCATTCGAAGTGTGGCTTGATAGACCATGAAAGAGTTCACATGACTGAAAGACCCTTTAAATGCCCTGCATGCCCTAAAGCATTTCGAACCAAGTCTCATTTGACTGGTCATAAGTTAACTCACACAAAGGAAAGGCTCTTCAAATGTGCCTACTGCCCCAAGGCATTTCAAACAAAGTATAATTTGACTGCTCATAAGGTAACTCACACGGATGAAAGGCCCTTTAAATGTCCCATCTGTCCTCAAGGATTTCAAAGGAAGCGTACCTTGACATATCATGAAATGGTTCACACGGGTGAAAAACCCTTTCAATGTAATTCTTGCCACAAAGGCTTTCGAAGGAAATGTTATTTATCTGCTCATGAAAGAATCCATGACAACTGTAAATAAAGAGGTTGGCTGTACAAAGAAAGGTCCAGCAACATTCGCCAAGAGTCAGGTTAGGATAAAAGGCAATGTAAATGTGGAATCCGCCCTTGAGCCTCGAGCATTGGGAAGGAAGTGGCGATTGACTTTGTGAAAAGATAACTTTCGTGGATGAAAGACAATTAAAAAACTCCACTCACCCCAAAAAAATATTTTTGGAATGGCAGTTAATTGAAATTAAAAAGTTTGCATTGATGACACCCTTTAAATGTCCCACTTGGCCTAAA
This sequence comes from Ixodes ricinus, assembly GCA_037355805.1. Lineage (NCBI taxonomy): Eukaryota > Metazoa > Arthropoda > Arachnida > Ixodida > Ixodidae > Ixodes > Ixodes ricinus. The sequence continues at coordinate 48,546 of JAZHYW010010270.1, forward strand.
AGGTTACGTACAAAGTAAGCCGACTGATAATGAAAGGACTTGCATGGGTGAAGGACTCTTAAAATGCCCCACCTTCTCTAATGCATTTTATAGCTCCTTCCCGTGGCAAGTAGCTAGTGCTCGCCGAGCGGATTCCTGTGCCCCTTGCAAGATGCCAACGAAATTTGCTTGTGCCCCTGGTAGATCTGAAGCCAGTGGAGCGCTCACCAGGCGGCTTCAATGGGTCTGTGGGAAATGGGCGGAGCTCATCGAGCAACCCAAAGAAGTTTTGTAGCGTAAGCTACACTGGCCGACGTTGAGCAGTTTCGCGTGGCTTCTGGAGAGCCGTGCTGCGCATGCGCTAGGAGCAGTGACGGAACGGGCAGGACTGGTATGGCACCGAGGTCAGTCCCCGATGCACGCGCCGCGCGCATGCACCCGCTCCAGATCATGGCTCGCGCTGTTCGGTTGTTCTGGGCGGCAGCTTGGTTGCTTGATACATAACAACACAGCGCACAGCTGGCCAAACCAACGAAGGGCATCTGGCACGCCCCAGCGGAGGACTGAGGATTAATTTGGACCACCTAGGGATCTTTTGACGTGCAACTGTAAGCTCGGTTACACGGCACCTCCTCTGCAATAAGAAGAGCGGAGAAGCTTAACTCATCGGATCCCGAAGTAGTCACATAATGCGTATACCGTGTGTGTGTCATTGAAGCAGCAGTAAGCATGATAATCAAGCTAATCCTAAACAACCAGTAAAGCTAAGAATAACCAGCTGAACCTAAGCTTGCGCTACGTATATCCTGGCATAGCCGAGCTATTCTGCACTTCTTTTTTGGGGGACTTTGATCTGTTGCCGCTTGCAATAGTTCAGTTTTGATATTTGCATTTGCGATGTCGGGGCAACCATGAAGGCACTTACACCAGCAGTACTTGACAATAGAAGTTACGAAAATAATGCAGTGCTGTTACAAGCCTCGTTAAGAGCTGTTCAAAGCTCACCGAAGCGATGCTACACGGTACCAAGGCGTCGACATTCTCGGCAAACGGACGGAGTTACGATCAAGGTGCGTAAAAAGTCAGTCTTACTTGGGGGTATGCTTATCATTCTGCGGGAAGGGTACGTCGATTGGTTTCCTTATAAGTCAAGGCAATAAATATGAGCCGCTCTAGTCCAGCATGGTGTACGTGGGGCTGGTGGTGAGGCTTCAGAGGGCAGCAGGGGTGGTGAGAACAGATGGAAAAGTGCCAGCTAGCAGACCAGCTACATCTGCTTCATTGTGTGCCCTTGAGGCCAGTTGGAAGCTCAAAGTCCCAAATCTGCGAGCGCTTGCTATTTGCCAGGAAAAGGGGCTTTTAAACAAAGGGCCATTCGAATGCTCATGAAAGATGAATGAAAGGCTCTTTAATGATCATGAAGGACTTTAAAACAATAATGGCCTGTAATTGTGGAACATGTGAGACAGTTTGGAGATAGAGATGGAGCGGCGAGACATTGCTCTTTGAAACACACCGTACTAAAAAACCAAACAGATATTTTAAATTGTTTTTTTGTATAGTGACAGGCACTTTCATCTTGTCCTGAATGTATTTTATGAGATAAGTCTTATCTTGAAATATGGACTTCAAAACTTAGTAAAATGGGTCTGTGCATGTTGCTTTCCTATTAACTCAGAATCAACTATTTACACTGCTATTTTATGGAAGCCATATCTCCCCTTCTACTCATTCAATCTTCATATATTTTTTTTTTTCTGGTAGGTGTATGTGCAATGTTTCAAGTAAGGGCCATAAACATTGTAAATAAGGCATGAAGCTTTTTTTAGATGCCTTCACTTTCTGCAGTAAATAATCTTGAAACAGAAATATATAAGTGTTATACAGAAAAACTTTTATATCATCATTAAAATGGCAAATTGGGTTAGCTGGTTTCTTATGCACAACCGTTACTTGGTGACAAGAATTTTGGCTATGTATCCCGATCGGTCATCTTGGGGGGGCGGGGTTACACGAGGCATTTGAAATAAAAGAAAAAGGCATAGATTGTATTAACGACACATATGCGTCATAATCGGCGAAAGAACGCGTGTTTTTGTGAAAGGGGCAGCACCGGACGTAGCAGCGACTATGTATTTTACTATGAGTATATGAGATAAGTTTTCAATAAATGTTAGTTGCAAGTGCGCCCTGTTTTCGTATCCCTTATTGTCCTTGTGTACTTTCGGCACTTTGAACAAGCTATAAATCATCCTAGAGCTTTCACATATATATTTTTGGATTTCACAGACCTTTCAGTTTACGTATAATATGTTTGGTTTTTGATATCAGTATTTTATTTTGACTCAATGCTTGCCATAATAATATGCAAGTTAAACTTTCAATATTAACAAAAGTAATTGGGCTGCATCTAAACCAAGTATATATTTGTAGTCAGAGTGTAAAGTAGATAAGTTATGCAAATTTTGTTTAAATTGTATCAAGTTATTTAAAAAAAAAAAGAAAAAGCTCTAGAAGTAGTGTTGCTTGTTTAATAAAGTATTTGCTCCCGTAATAGATGCACTTTTTTAGAAATAAGCTGACAACTGAATCCTCTCCTTTAATGACTGCTTATGATAAAATGCCCCTATTGCTACTTTCACTTCACTTACTTTTCTTTTCACATTTTTCTGCTTGTGTTCACAGATCTCTGGTAAGTCTTGGTGCACCATGAGGCTGTGACCACAATGCAAGAAACACATTTAGGTGATGCCACACACGGACCAGAGCCATGTATAGAGCGAGTTTGGTCAATGGGAGGTGCGGGAGAGCCAGGGTGTGCACGGGACGCAGAAAGAGGGCTTGACATGCTCCCTTGGCTAACCAGAAGCCAAAAAGAATCCCTAGCGGTGGTAGCGAGAAACAGATTTAATCATAGGTGTATGGTTTTAACAAGTTTGTAAGAGTTAAATGAAGTGACCTTTGATGGTTGAAAATAAGGTGCACGTGATGTTTCAATCTAGATCATGCAGAAAGATGTAAGAAACGAATGTTTCGCTCAACTCCGTTTTGCTTAGAGTGACCGCTCAGATTCCCGGCCATCGGATTATGTCAGTCGTTTTGCTAGTCGCACTCTTCCACCATGATTTTGGATGACCGTGATTGAAACATCACGTGCACCATATTTTCAGTCGCCGAGAGTTACTCCAATGCACTTATTAAGTTTGTTTCTTGCAACCACCGCCAGGGTATTATTTCCGGCTTCTGGTAGACCACATTCGAATTTGTGAAGACGCCCTGAGACACGCCCAGCCCACTTTCAGCCATTGGCACCTCCTGATTTGTCTCCTATCCTTTCCAATGAATGGCCAAACTCCCTACATATACAGCTCTGACACGTACCACTGATCTCCATGACAATTCGCTGGGTCACGCTTTCCCGCTCCGCAAATGCGGCCACCGGAAGTTCCGAATCAACCATCTTGGGCCTGTGTAAATCTGCCGGGTGAAGCGTTGCAGAGGCGGGGCAGCTGCGTGCTGAAGGACACATTTTCTGCTCGTTCACCGTCATTCACTGATGAAATCTGTGAAAACCCTGTGTAAATGGTCGTAGCTGCCTTTGAGAACCCGCGAAAATACTTAGGAAAGTGCGGCACCGCAATAAAAGGTACAACTCGTCAAATGCGTCTCGCGGTTGGGGCAGCATGATCAAAGGGCATGCCTTGTCATGCTGAAATGCTGCATCAATGTGCCTTCGCACGCTTGAATAACGATCAAGAACTGCTGCTGTGTGAATGTGTTAACCCTTCGGGAAAGCTTTTGAAACGGTGTCGCACGTACATGTTGTTGCTGCCTAAATATCAGTCGCGGAGTTCTGGATTGTTCTTCTGTTCTGGTGAGTGACTCTCCCTGATCAGTGGTTGCTACCAGTAAATAAAAAGGAAATCAGTGGTTACTATCTTGCACTGTGAACCATTGGCTATGTTCAATATCTGCTTGTATGATTCCAAATACTTGCGCCACATTGCAACACAGATAGAGCAACACGGTGGAGCAGCGCTAAGAGGGAGGTCGTTTTTCGAACGCCAGTTAATAAACTCTTTTTTGGACCCCGATTGCTGCAAGTGATAAATACAGTCTTCACCAAAAGTACAAAGCTGCTCCCGAGGCACTTTTTTCCCGAACGGTTAACACGGCATTGATTTTTGATCGGTATACAAGCGTGCGAAGGCAGAGACGCAGCACTTTGTTGTGTCAAGTCTTTTCCTTTCATCACACTGCCGGACCGCGAGACTTGCGTTCACTGAGTTCTGTTTTTTTCCTGCGGTGCTGCGCTTTCATACAAATTTCTTCAAGTTCTCAAGAGCAGCTACGACCGTTTACACTGGGTTTCCAAGAACTTCTTCGGCGAATGACGGTGAACCAGCAGAAAACTTGTCTTTCAGCATACGGCCACCCAGCCTCTGCAACATTTCACCTGGCAGATTTACGCAGGTCCAAGATGGCCGATCCGGAATTTCTGGCGGCCGCACTTGCACTGCCCCGACAGAGCGGGGATGTGCAATCGAAAAGATTGCCCTAGAGATTAGTGGTGCGAGCAGGTTGTGTTCGGATATAGCCTCAAACCAGGACTGGTTCGTTTTATGCCAACATAGAAGGCGCTGTGACAAAGAGGCCAACACTGAAATAGTAGAGACAGAAAAGGCCAACATTCGCGAACAACGAACAGTTCGTGGATGCCGCGAAGGTGAGCAGACCTCCGAGAAAGATACTCTTAATGCTGGTGTAATGGGGTAGAAGTGCCGATACAATAGGAAGAAGCAGATAGGTTTCTTCCTAGAGGAGAGGTGGCACTCTGGATTCGAGTGCCATCTCTCTGCGTTGAAGAGAAGCGCCATGCACGCCGAACATAATCTGGATGCTCCGTCAGATTGAGTGTCATCACCTAAATATGTTTCTTGCATTGTGGCTGTGACTAGAGTTCGTCACAGGTTAAGAGTTCAGTAGATGCTCAGCCTTGAGTGTGATGTTTCTGCCTGTGATAACTTCACTGCAAGCCTGTCAAAGTCCAGCAGAAGACTACCAGTGTGTGCAGGAGGGTTCTCAAAGTGTCACTAACCTTACTGTCACGTGTTGTGTTGGATGGTGGACTAGAACAAGACTGTTCTCTCTTGAGCCTAGACAAAGAGAATTCGCCGTTTGCTTCAAGCCTCCCCCCCCCCTTCCGGACGTGCATCTCGTAGCCTTTTGAATACCGTATTTACACGATTGTAGGTCGACCCGATTGTAAGTCGACCCCCCCACATTTCACATCAGCAAAAAAAAAAAAAAAAAAATCTTTATATGCGCATTTTGTTGCAGGACACGGGAGAACGGCAAAGTATCTGTTTCGAAATCCGAGCCTCCAACACGCGATCGATGCCTTCTGGCGTGCTTTGGCTGCGCATGCACGCGCGAGGTGCACGAGGTGGCCAGGCGTTATCGAAACTAGGAAGTTGACACTGGGGGCGGGACAACTAAAGCTGGTCACTGTCGTTCTCACTCAGTCCGCTAGTAGACTACGACTCGTCCGCACTGGTGATGTCTGTCCCGTCATCATCACTGCTACGTTCTCGAAGCACGTCGTTGGAGTCGTCCAACGAAATCTCGTACTTCGCAAATGACAGGATCAACCGCATCTTCCGCGCTTGCTCGGCGATCGCGTTGCACGTCACGGGTAGGGACCGATTGCACACTTTTGCGGCGTACGTTGCAAGCCTGAATTCCAACTCCGGAACCAGACTTTGGCCTACGGAAGCCTCTTTGTTTGCCGTCACAGTTTAAGATCCCGCGCCACTGCAGACTCCACTGGAGCATCACCCCGCTCCGACGGGTCGAACTTGCGTCCAACAGCGCAGTTGTTGGTTGCTTCTGAGTGAAGAATAGCCATAAACGAGCACCGAAAACCTAAACTGCCCGGATCACGCGTTTCAGTACAAAAAAAAAAAAAACACGTAGTCAGCGCTCCACCATGATCTTGTCACTCAATCAAACGATGTGCTACTGTGAATCGTGCGAAAAACTGCGAAGAGAAGCCGCCGGTTGAGTGAGCCATGAGGCTGTTCCAGCGGCCTCAAAAGTGGCTCTTACAAGAAGTGCCGCCACCCCCTGGGAGCCGGGCGCGCCGTGCGCGCTGTTCACCGCCGTGTATTCGGGTTAATTTGTGAATCGCTATCAATATTACTCCGTTCGCGCAAAGAAAAAAATTAATTAGTAAAAAGAGCACATTCAATAGTGCAATGCTAGAGGTACAGCCGGCTGAACTTGTAACAAGCCGTAGTGTTCATGATATCGCGATTGTTTCGTTTTTGCCGGTGGTGGAATGCTTTGGTTCGATTATAAGTCGACCCCCCACTTCAGATTTTCGAAAATTGAAAAAAGGGTCGACCTACATTCGTGTAAATACGGTACATCCTAGCTCCTCTTGGTCGGTTAGTGGGTAGTGCTAGAAATTCAATGTCTTTGGAGGTTTCAGTCTATCTACTTTGAGCGACTGTCAAACGATGTGGTTTGGTAAGAGAAGCATGCTGGTAGTCTCATGTGGAAGTTGGATTCTGTCTCGCATGTCAAAATCCTCGGATGACGCTGGAGCCGAAAGAATTGATGGGACCTGTTCAGCCCGATGTCATCACCATCCATTTTTGCTTGGTAGTGACCTGCTTTGGGCCTGCAGGTGACTTAACTGTTATACTTTTTCTCCGGTCAATGATCCAGACACGTCCGCCATGCAGAGGTTTCAGCGAGCAGAACGAAAATTAGCTCGGGATGACTGCCTTTGGTTTTGTTTTAACTACCTCGCTTATGGTAGTCTCTTTAGTAGTCCAACCCACAAAGAGTGACTTCTTGACAAGAATGGTTCGTCAAGATTTTTTACGACATAGACATTGGCCATTACGAGTTATTCCCTGTGATGAATTTCTGCTAGACGTTCAACGTGGTTTGACTGGGCCCCTTTACTACACTTTTAACGTCAACCAGAGACAGCATGCTGAGATGCTGGCTGTACACATCGCGACACTGTTAGCGCGAACACGACATCGGCGCATTTTCACATTTTACTTCTAAGTAGTATTAGCGAGCACGAAATTTTATCGCTTACATTATAGAACTAAATGAGCTCTTTCCGTAGCAATAATAACTTGGATGACATCCCTTAGTTTTAAAGAGAAAAGCTGCAAAAACCGGCAATCGCTTGTTCGCGCTAACAGTGTCGCGCTCTGTACATCCTTTCTGGAATTGCAGTGATGTCTGCTCTTATGCCTATTTTGAACGACATGTGTGATGTCTGGACTGTCATCACAGACTGCCATGAATCTTCCTCGGACGATATAGCGACTCCTAAAAAGACGGGTTTTCGGGCAGTTACCTCGACCAACTCCATGGCACCTATAGAAAGCCTGGCGCTTCGGCTGTGACCTTCCTTACAGCCATCGATTTGCTGCAAACCTTTGCGGAATGTCCCGTCTTCTTGCACTTGTTACTGGCTGTGTTCTTGGCAGGATGTATGAGGACTGCACCCCACACAAAGGACACGTTGGTTCCATGTTCTCTAGAGGGCCTTCTCGCCACAGTCGTTTTTCTGGTGAGAGGTGGTGCCGCATGGTCGATACTCGATCCAGGTCATCATTTCTGTGGAGATCAGCTTGCTGCTTCTTCGCTCTCTCCGACTAACATGCAATTGTCATTGCTTTTTCTAATGTCAGCTTTTTGTCGAGTTGGATCCGCTCATACAACTCCCGTTCTTGGACACCCGGTTACTGCGATGCGGTCCCTCATCATTTTGTCATGTAGGTTTTGATCTGGCGGTATTCGACCAATGCGTGAAGATCCGTCATGATGTCTTCTACTGAATTTGACAACCCCCAAATCATAATAGAGTTTAAAGATAAGCTAGTCAGTGCATAAAAAAAAAGGACAACTAGACGAAAAACACTAACTAAAGCCGACTAAAAAAATGTCCTGCTGTGAATGTTTTTTTTCCCCCACTTTATAGCTTGTGTATTGAGGAGGAAAAAGAAAACGAAGTCGTGAGTATTTGCTGTTTTTGTCTCGTCTAGCTTGTCCTTGGTGTTTTTGCAGTTTTTTTTTTCTTTTTCGTAACCTTTGAATGTTTGAATTAAACTTAGCCCTGCCGTAAATTATGTTTAGTTAAACCACACAGTGGTATACGTTTCTTCTATCGTTGTACTGCTGCAGTTGCTTCTCTGTCAGGATTACTACACCATATGGTGTAGTACTCTAAAGTTTTGTGTGGAATGAGAAAAAGTGAGAAACAGGAAACCTGCGTCACGAAACACAATAAAGAAGATCGGAGCGCCTGCTCCGATGTCGAGCGTGAAGCGAATTTAGCTTGCGCGGCAGAACCTCCTGGGTTCGATCCCCACTGTCCCCGCCCGTTTCGATCTGGATGAGTTTCGTACCGGCACGCGTTCGTGTAATCAGTACTGCGTGATGCACGTTAAGAAAAGCCAGAGGTTAGCGGTTGTACTGCACTGGCTAAATTTCTCATCTACAGCTTAGCGGCGGGTCACCCGTTGAGGCGTACCAACATCAAGGTTGTATGAACATACAAAGAAAGACAATTTTTTGCTCCGATGTCATTTGCCTTCGTCACCGTCGAGATCGGTTTCCCCTGCTGCACTCCGTACCGGGTGAACCGTACCTCCAATTTGTAAAACGCGCGACGCGCACAGCGCGCTGCTTTCTTATTTCTTTGTGTCGTAACGAAACCGGAACCACCAGAACACCGTTGTCTACTTTTACCTCTTTTACCGGCCTGAAGAATGTGATTTTGTATGTGACTGGCATAAACACTGCTGTGCCTGCAACGCGACTTTCCATAAAAAACAAAAGCACAATTTTGTTTGTGTGAGCAGATTTACGTAGAGTACTAAATGCGTAGCTTATTTAGTGACTCATGGTGTGACGGGTCGGTCGAAATCCCTACAACAAGACAATCCAATCCATCGGAAGGGAAGGTGTTGAAGTTTGTTTGCAACGTTGGTTTGTTGTGAAGCTTGCGGTGGTCTTTGGCTGGTGTTGTTCGAGGCTCTGGCTCGTCGTTAGCTGCGTGTTCCGGGCCCGTGGTTTCCCTGTACCCCCATTGCACAAAGGTGCCCGCGTGAATGGGCGGAAACAGATCGTCGAGTAGCGCGTTGGCTACCTCGGATCCACACCGTCCTCTGCTCCAGCGGGCAACAGCCGCAGGTGAGAGCGAAGAAAATGAGCCCATCTGTATTTAATAATGATAATAATAGTCTTTAATTACTGGGGAGAGCCACGGCACCGCAATAGACCATTTGCTGTCTTACCCAAGCATCGAGGAGAATGCAGGGATTGGTGTTGCACGCGCCACACGCGCACGCCTTTCCTGTATAAAAGATTCGAAGTAAATAACTAATAGAAAGCATTGACGAACGCGCGTGCAAGATGCCATTTGTTTTAGGTTTTTGCTTTGGAAAAGTTACTACTGCTGAGGCCAGCACGTGCGGCGCGTGGAACACCAATCCCTGCATTCTCCTTGATGCTTGGGTAAGACAGCAATAGGTCTATTCCTCTCCTCTCGCACGCGTTCGTGCGCGCGCTCACCCTTGCTGTGTTTGGCGCATGGCGCCTCATCTTGGCGAACTCTACATTTACATGGATGCGACCGTGGCGCATCGAATGGAGAGCTGACCAGTCACGCACCCCCGATCCTCCTTTCCCTTCCTCTTCTCCTCAATCATAAGCCGCGTTTACATGAACGAAGTGTCTAGCGTTACGTCCGACGTAACCCAAGTTACGTCCGATTCTCCGCCTTCCCTAGGTTCACGGGGGAGAGAGAGAGGGAGGGTGGGGGGGGGAGGGTTAGGTATACGACATCGCATCGAATCCAGTTGTCGCAGTCAACGCGGTCATGTAAACGGCATAATGCGCTAGGAAGCGCGTCGCATTCAAGTTGCTAGACAGGTGAATCGAGACGGCGAATGCGCATTCATTCAATGAGCAGAACGTAAGGGCGCAAGTGAGCTGGTGTATATTAAACATTTTAGTGAAAAACACGAGACTGAGGTAATGAGCTGTGTTTGAGACGTTCTCGTTCTCTTCCTTGTCGTCGTCTGTCATTACCTCAGTCTCGGGTTTTTCACTAAAATGTTTAGCATTCCTTCAACCCATGTAAACGGAGGTCGCATCGCATTTTGGAACGGGGAGGATTATGGAAGCGCTGTGGGAGCGAGTGAACAATTCAGAACTTGGTGGCGGCCAACCTTGTCGGCGGAGAGCGGTCCCGTGTGGTCGCACGCAGTTTTCTCCCGAGAAGAATTGCGAGCATTTATTGTGATCATAAGTGAGCGGAACATAGCTGGGCTGCTCGATGAGGGCGGCCTTCGTCCAAGCCTTGAGAAGTATGGCTTGCGTGGCCGAGGGAGTTCCGAGAGCTCCGGGCACTGCATGGTAGTGAAGAAGGAGCAGCTCCTACCTCGGTGCCGTTCTTTGGCTGCGACGGAGCCTTTCGGTCTTGGGGTCCAGTCGCGGTTGACAAAGTTGGGCGAGGTGAAGCGCGGTAGCGTCCTCAGAGCGGTTGGAAACAATCTCGCTCGCCAGGCCGTGCGCACGCACATCGCCTCTGATCCAGAGTGGCCCAGCGGCCCGACACGGAGCCCAAAATGCTTGGGCTTTGATGTTTCTTCCGTCTCATAACCTCTTTTACAGCATCAAAGACAGCGGGCACAATCATTACGCACCGGCAAATGTAGTCACGTAGTGCGCCCGGTACCAGAAACACAGCTTCAACTTTGAGCTTTGACACAGCATGGCGCCACCTTCGTGTTGTTGCGTCAGCTTCATTCGAAAGACGATTGGAGTCGATGCGCTGAGGTTGCATTCATGTAAATGCGGCTATAGGCAGCAATTCTTGATTCGATTCGCTGCAGTCGCATCCATGTAAACTCAGCCTTTGCCTATAGGTGATATTCACTTGACATCACTCGCCAAGTGCGCTGACATTGGCCACTACGGTCGCCATCTTCGAGGTCTCTTTCTGTACCATGTAGGTGTCAGGTGTCACCTGGCCGGACCTTTCAGCGTAGCTTAGCAGCATTTTACAACTTTAAAAAGTCTTTTGGGTGAAACTAGGGGTTATTTTTATACTTTGGTGCTTTTGGAGTACCATAGGAATATTTTTTGTGTAGTGGCGTCTTGTCGGAATGCAATGAAGAAAGTGCCTCGTCTTCTAATGTGGTGCCTGTCATTTTGCGCGGCGGAGAAAAGTTCACTGGAAAATAGCCCCCCAGAGATAAGCTCACTGGAGATAACCTCATCGCAGATAAGCTCACTGGAGATAACCTCATCGCAGATAACCTCACTGGAGATAACCTCATCGCAGATAACCTCACTGGAGATAACCTCATCGCAGATAACCTCACCGGATATAACCTCTCTAGATATAAGTTCATTGCACAACCGTCTGGTGTGGAGAAAAGCTTGCCAGACTTTTGACAGATGTGGTGAAAAGTTCACCTACCAGTCTGAACCAAGCGTTCACTCAGTTGAAATACGTTCACTCGACAGACATATGGTTGGGTGGCCTATCTGCATGTGATTACTCTGCACTTATCTTGCAGGGCAATTTTTTTTCTTTTTTTTGTATATGCCTCATACCCGTTGTAGATTGCAGAACAAAAATAGTAATAAAAATGAAGAAACAACAAAACATTCCATAGAACGGAATATACAGAATTGCTAGGGGAAGGTATGACACGTGTAAAAGGCTGAGGTTTCAGTAGCTCTTGGATATTTTTTTATACCAAATGGCCTTTTATGTAGTAGCCTGCATAACCATATCTTCATATTTTACAATTTATCTCTGAATTTATACCTTCAATCTAGACTCTCAAGATTGGCAAATAAAAAAGTCGATATTATCATGTTAAAAATTACCGTCGGGCGTCGGAGCTAAGTTAGTGGCTATATAAGGATTTGAGAAAAAAAAAACACATTGGTTGGGTTTGAGACGTCCCTTTTCCCCGTGTCTTTTATCTTTTACCAAGTTGCCCATCTTTTATCACAGTGTCGTCTAATTTTCAACACGATCAACGTCCACCAGCTCGCCTGCACACACACACTGTATTTTCATTGATATCCTGTTCGTCTCGACAACATTAAACCTAAATATGGTGACAGTCATGCGAGAATGGTTGACATGAAGGTGGAAATTTGGGCTGCAGGAGTGTGCCAGCTTCAAAACGTGTACAATCTTATGTGGGAGGTGCTTGTAGCCTTGGTTACACTGCTGCTCTACAATAGATGGGTTCGATTTAGTTACATCTCCTACACTGGTGCAGGAAAGTGTAGGGCAGTCTACTTCCGGTATGCGACTCGGATAGCACACCATCCTACACTTTTCTGCACCGGCGCAGGAGGTGTAAGTAAATCGAACGCAGCTAATGACAGCGACCAGCTATTGGACAGCCGTAGAACATTTGTAACCTCCCTATATTTTTAATTTTGTTTTGCTCCACATTCTGGAAAACTGCTGTCAATTTTATAAGCAACCAATTCTCATAGATATTATGTGCATTTGATTTCACAAATACTGCAAAACCTTCCCTTTAATGAAATGCAGTTCCAGGGCCATCTGTACAGATTGTGCCAGTGTGTTCACTCGTTGTAGAAAATATAAAAAAGGTTGTAATGCACTTGGTAGTAAGCGGTCACACATGTGTGTACCACCCTTTACACTTAATTGCTGTGGTCATCTTTGCAACGCAGTTATGTCAAACTTGCAGGCATTTTAAGATTGCCCGCTCTGGAAGAGCAGTTCGATGTTCTGTCGGGCCCTGATGAAGCATGAACGGCGATATGCATGACTCTCAATACATGATGCACCTTCCGAATGCTCCGGGAGTCCATAGAAAGGCCCATTAGGGATGACGGCTTGGAGGCGGGCAATGATCATTATCACCACCACAAAGGGGGGGGAAGAGTTTGTGTGCAAATATTGTGCCTGTGATTTGCTGCTGTTGCTTGAAGTGTCTCTGAGTTCTTTGAGTTGCACGTTCCTTTCGATCGGACCCTATTACCCATCCCAGCATTTCGTGTTGCAGCGCGAGGGTCTAGGGAACGACTCGTCAGAAACTCGGAAATTGCTGGCAAAATTGCCCCTAATGAAGTGCGCCTGAGACACGTATCTGGGTCTGTCGCAGCCATCGGAAACTCCTTCAATGTACGGTGCAGCATGGCACCGTTGTGTTGTGTAGCACTGAGACTTGGAGAGAGCATCATCCCGCAATCTCGTCGGCTGACTTGCGGTCTCGATGGCCTGTGACCTACCAAATTATGCAAGCCATTTTTCTGTCCCTTTGCTTAAGGCTGCAGTGCAACGATTTTAACGTCGAAAGCATTTGCAGCTCATATTTTTTACATTGTTTTTTTAGAAACAAGTAAGAGAAAATGCGCCACCTTCCACCGAAAAACTGCCATTCCACCGCATAATCGGGAAAGAAACGCATTATTTGCCGACTCGCTGCGACGTGTGGCTATTATGGGTACCATGGTGTGGCGTCGGTGGCGTGCACGTGGAAGTCAACAATACCGGTCCACCTCTGCTGCTACACTCGCCGACAGCCCCGTGGCAAATCGTCTTTTATCTCGATCGCTCGCTCGCCGCCACATTCGGCCTTGCTAATCCTCGAAAAGCTGACAATCCCGGAGAGAGTGGTTGGAGGCTCTGAAGAGAGAACCAGGTGGTCCCCCAGTGGCGTTGTTCGAAAGACGGCGTGAGAGTTGAGGGCTACTCCGACCTTCGATTTGTTTTATTTTTTAAAGTAAAATCTAGCGCACACAAGAAAAAATGTTTTTTTGTTTTTTGTTTTATATGTGACGCAGATTAATTCCCGCAGTTAATCGGCGAGAATCTGAAAATGGCTGCACCCTCCTTCAATGGAAAATGGTTGCACCACCCCTCTGTCTTTTCTGTGTGTGCACGTTTCTAAGTCAATTATATCATTTTTTTTATTTTCTCTGCAGGCAAAGAGGCACGCCGTTCTTGCCAATTTGTTGGTCATCACTTTTGTGTTGCCTTGGTGAACACCGCCAGAAGAGATGTCCGCCACTCCGAGGGACGAAAGTGCACACTTTGAGGGCTGTGGTGGAATGCCCGCTTCCAGTCTGCCCTTGGAGGGACGGTGGAACGGCACTTTTGAAGTTAAAGAAGGTAAGCCAGCCTCACATTTCCGTCTTAACCAAAAAGATCGGAACAATTTATTTTGAAGACCTTTCGATTGCAGCATCATGGGTCAGGGGATTTTTATTGGCTTTGGGAGGATGGAAAGGGGGAAACAGACAACTTGCCATGCGTTCAAACAGACAACTTGCCATGCGTTCGAAAAACACAATACTAATTAGATAAGACAGAGAGCAAATTATAACCTCTCTGTTTAGGTTAGTGTTGGGGGTACACTGTTTGAGGTAAAAAATTGTTTTAGAAAACCACATATCTGAAATTGTGTTTTTGAAGATCTGCATACATTTTTCATCTTGTCCTCGAGCTTCTTCATCAAATAAGTCCTATTGATTTCAAACTATTTCTATCACAAATATATGTAAATCTCTGATTTTTTTTTTTTATTTCAATTAGGTTTTTACATTTTTCTTTGTTTTATGAACCTCCGCCTGTATGCAACCAATTTTTTTCATTCCTAATTTTCCTGGTAGTAGTAAAACACGTATTTAGTAAAGGATATAAATATGTTAAATACAGCTAGTATTTTTTATAGCCTCAAATTTGGGGGTTGTGGGGATATTTATACAGCGTGTAGTTGGTCAGCCATTTAAAGTTGCGACGAGTCACTCGCTGTAGATGAGCAATTTAGCCAGTGCAGTATAACCGCTAGCCTGGGGTCTTTAACGTGCACCACGCAGTAGTGATACACGACCGCACGCCGGTACGATGCTCATCCAGATCGAAACAGGCAGGGGTGGGGCTCGAACCCAGGATCCCTGGGTTCTGCAGCGCGAGCTTTCGCTCCACGTGCGTCGAGCTGGGTGTGCGCTTTAGCCCACTCCAGTGCCAATAGTTCCAAACTAAAATATTTCAGTGTCATTAAAAACCTCTAAATAACCCTGGACTTTTCACTTAAATCTTATTGGATTCTGTGGACCTTCTAGTTTATGAGATGTGTTTCTGTTCTGATTTCAATATTTAAATCAGTCTTAATCCTTCCCATAATCATTGTAGATGACATGTTTAATAGTATCCAAACTAATTAAGCTATGTCATAAATAACTGAGTGGATATTTCTAGTTATAGAACATAAAAGCATATGTGCCGGGAAACAACATTTCAACTGGATTACTAAAAAACAAAAAAAAACCTCTAGAACAGGAGTTTTTTTACTAAATAAACTGTCTACTCCCTGCCCGTTCCAAGCATCGACCTCAGCTACAGGTTTCTTTTGCTTTCCCTCTGGCAGAGCAACGTGAAGAGTGTGCCATTCACTACTTCCCCAACCTGGCATTGTGGGGATGCGGATGACCTCTTCACTTCCCACGGGCACCATCCTATTGAACAAAACACATTTGTGCTTGTGAAGAAAGGCAAGTTCCTCTTGCATCACTACTCTAGCTTTTTCACAGATTGTGCTGATGGCCAATGGTAGTTCGTTGGACATTGAAGCAGAGAGTGGACCATGGTGCATTGTAATGCTGCTATCCACCATTCAATTTGTTTCACGATTGGTGTTGCTCCTTTCCAAGCATAAACTGTGAAGGAATATGTGCGCTTAGCTGTCTTGTTACACAACTGGGGTACTGTAAACTACTTATTTTTTGCGGGCTCAATATTTCGCAATTTAGGTCAAAGCTAAAGTTTTGGAATAATCCGCAGGTTCTAATTTTCGCGACGCGGTGGGATCTCAATACAGTTGAACCTCTTTATAACGAACACTGATATAGCGAATTATCGGATATAGCGAATTAATCACGAAGTTTGGTTGGTCATGCTTTATTTCAATGGAAACTCTACCTTTAAAACGAAACCGAAACCGCGAGATCCGACGCGGTATCGGTTATAGCGAAATTATTTTCGGCCGCGTACCGGCTCGAAATATGTGCAGTACACACACAAAAAAAACTAGAAAATCTATAAACTACTGTATAAAAAGGCAGTGTTCCTAAATTCCGAGCTGATTTCCAAGATTCCGAACGCCGACGCTCAAGCGAGCACTTTGGGAGGTGACTGGCGCCATCTAGGAACTGGGTGCATAAACTCTGAAAGATGGCACGCCAGCGGCGCCACCTATAAGCGGCATCAAACACTAGAGCGCCAAGGCGACGGCAGTCAATCGGGGATGTGCAAATGGCGACGGTGAAGCGCAAAGCTCTCTCTCTCGAGACGAAAGTTAAAATTTTACGAGCGGTAGACAGCGGCCGCAAGAAGAAAGATGTTGCTCAGGACTTTAAGATTCCACCCAGCACTGTTGTCTACAATTTTAACTTCGAGAAAGAAGATTGAGGAGACCCATGCCAACAGCACTCTGAAAGGTGACAGAAAGCGTGACAGGCCTTCTCATTACCCCGACGTGGAAGAGGCTTTGTTTTCCTGGTTCAAGGACGTGAGAGCGCGAAACTTGCCGGTGTCTGGTGCCCTTCTGCACGTTCACTATGGGGCTCAAATTCCGCAACATCGCGTTTTTATATCTTGGCGTTATGGACGTTCGCCGCACTTTTTGCATAGGCCCGATTGCCAGAATGTTTGCGCAAATTTTTGTGTGTACTTTTATAACGAATATTGGATATAACGAACAAATTTGCGCACACTATGCTACTTCGTTATAACGAGGTTCGACTGTATAGATTCCAGTGTGTTTAGATTTTACCAGAATTGTTCGCAGGACCTATTTTCCGAAAATGTAGGCAGTTCGTGGTCCTATACTGGTCCTCACAAAAATTAACTAGTTTACAGTATTTTTTTTTTTTTTGTAGGTGCATGTTATTGTTACGGAGCTGTAGCCCAACGTTTCGTTTTGACTGGTAACTATGGCTCCACTTCTGACCCGACTCACAGAAACATTTGTGTGCTGTCTTCCGTAACAGAGCCAGAGGATGTGTCGTCCACTTCGGCGGACGCAAACATGCACTCTTACGACTGCGGCGACGTGTCCGAATTTTCATCGCAACTGGCGGGACACGGGGACAGCGTCATTTCGGTCAAGGAAGGTGAGCTATAAGAATCCCACTGGTCGAATCTTCCTCAACTGCAAAGACAGAACTGGACATATTTCATAACAGCGCGGGGTTTCAGCAAGGAAAAATTTTGACTGAGAGAAAGTATATTTCCTTAGCCAGAGTCGCGGAGAGAGCGAGGACAGTGGGGTGTGTCTTTCGAATGGCCGTCCTTCCTTTAGCACGGGCTCCATGTCTTCTACTGTGGTTTGGCTGCAAGCCAAACCACAGTAGAAGGCATGGAGCCTTCTAGGCACATTAGGGCACAGTAGTGCAGTAAGGCACAGTAGAAGGCAAGGAAGCCTCGAGCGCACGAGTCGTCGAAGCATTGTGGAAGGTCGGAAGCTGGCGCCGGAGTCGGTACAACTGAACCTTCTCCATGCCGTTCCTGCCTTGCCAGTGACTCCAGTTTGAGATTCGTGCATAGTCTGCACTCGGTGCTCGTCGTCCATGTCTTATTCCTGCTCAATATAATAAGTCACTTCCCGAACAAATGGCTCTATGGGCTGGTAAGTAAAGCAACATGAATGTAGATTTATCTTTTTCCAAAATCATTTATTGTTGTTTTATACTTCGTATTGTTATAAAGGAATAAAAATGTGCATGACTGCTTTTCGTCATTTTGGGGCCAATGTTACCGTAGTTCCTGAATTACTCCACACGCACTTATTTCTCTGTAGCAGTGGTTTTGTAACAACAATTGGCGAGTGTTTGTGCCACCAACGCACGTTACAATCACTGAGTTGCGGTGCAATGTTTCGCTTGGACAGGCGACTACTCTGCTTTGGACTACTGCTTTGCCTTTATTTTTCTTCACCGCCAACTGCCTAATGTCGGAGAGGCAGTCACGTACGCCAGATTTTGCAACGGGAGTTGGAGGAAACAGCCTTGCAAAGTGCCAGGTTCGGGTGGGGCATGTTTTTTCGCTCCGCGGTTGCGAAGTGTAGACCTTGCACCGAAGTCTGACGAACAGAAGCTTCTTGTACCTTCGGTCACTGTGTGTGCCACTGAGACACGCATAATTCTATTTGTTTTATAACGTGAGTGCTTTTTTAAAGTGGCTGAGTGCAAGCACGAAATACAACAACCAACGGTGCAGCACGCTTGCACGCTTAAAGGGCAACTCCGCTCAATTCCGAAGATTTCGGGATAATGAGTGATTTCGAAATAAAAATCCCTAGTAAAAGACACTACGTCGCTTGCTTCGCTGAAAAATGGGGTATATATATTTTTAAATCTAATTTTAAACACGAGCGGAAATCGAAAACCGAAACTTCGGCTCCATCCGGATAACATTGGCCTCGGTCGCCAAAAACATGGCCATCACGTGGCCATGTTTTTTGCAATCCCGTTTGACTTCGTTATAATTAGGGCTGCTTGTTTTTGGAGTTTATTTTTCGTAAAATTCGGATGGTGTTTTTCGAGTTTATTTTTTAGCAAAAAATTCGGTAGTTTAGCGGAGTTTATTTTTCGTAAATCTACAATTCTCCGAAATTCGGAGATTAATTTCGCATTGTTTCCAATTAAAAAATAATAAATAATAACCCGATGCAAATGTATGCCAGATAAAAATAAAACGCGCTTGAATCGAATTAAAGATTTCTTCAGTAATTTGGCGTTGGTGTCATTGGCAATACTAATTTGTCCCACGACAAAAGTCGCACACAAGTGTGGCTTCGATAAACGTCGACCTTAAAATCAATAAACTGCCTGAGGTAGCCGCAAGGGAAGCACGTAGCCATCCCATCAATCTATCCTGCGGCCGCTGCGTAGGTGAGAGGTTAAGGAGGTAACAGAGAAGTTTCAACTGCCCCTCTTCCCTATTTTATACAGTCTCTATGGTCCATAACTTTCACTGTTACCACCAGAAACATACCCTCTGCTTTCTCTAAATCCCATGGCCCAAACTGGAAACCAAAAGAGGGCTTTTGTCGTGACACTAATGGTACTATGACCTGTTTCCCTGAACCAACTCTTGACGAGACAAGCCGTAAGACCCCCTTTGACAACGATCCGAGGCTTGAAAGATAATTATGGCTTCATTTTTGCAGGACCATTCATCATCCACTGCTCAAATTGCAAAAAATAAAAAAAGCTTTTTTGTTTTGTTGGGGGGGGGTGGCGGTGCGCCTGGGCACATATCATCGGAGTTTATCGGATTGACAAAAATTTTACCGTCGGTGGTTTTTCGGAGTTTATCGGATTCATCCGAAAACACGGAGTCCTATACTTCGTTTCAGCTTCCGTCCGAGCGCAGCCAAAGGCTGAGGGACGGTTCGCAACTTCGAGAAGAGCATTCCTACGCACCACAAAGTAGTTCACAAAAGTCATTTCTTTTAAAAAATAACTGTTTTGTGCGTAAACATTGCACAACCTTCCAGATGTGTACTGCTGAGAATGATTTGCAACTAAAGGAATCAAATCTCTGAAGTTTATGTTTCTATTAATATATGTAAATGCATGTGGTTTGGCGAAAACATGTACATCCGCTGGCAACACGGCTGCAGCGCTCGGTTTTTTTGTGTGATTTCGTTCCCGTAATCGCCGAATCATGTGCTTCACTGCTTTCCTCACCGAGTCGCTTCAAAACGCCCTTTCGCAAAGGCACGCTTTGGGCGCCAGGCGCGAGAGGTCGTGATGAATGTCTACTTTCAAATTCGGCAGGAGACACCGGCCGCGTCGTACCGCGAATGTGCTGTAAAAAAGCAAAGCGTCCGGGCCACTACAATTCAGATACGCGGCGAAATCAGGGCACCCCTTTACCTGCCGATCACATTGAACGCCGAGAAGCTGGTGGAAAGGACTGCGCCTCGAGCCCTGGTATATCCAGACAATACAAGGAAACATCAACGGCCGGGTCATCGCGGGGACCTTGCAACGTGTACTTACATCTCGAAACTATGCCGAACAGGTGGAAAGCTCGGACACAGATGCCAGCGGCCAGCCTACGTACTGACATCCCCTGTGACTAAGTTTCAGAACGTGAAAGGGCACTTTTTAAACCTGTAGCAGACGATATCATTGATACACCCGTAGCAGACGAAATACTTGGCGAGCGCGGGCGACCAGCGGCGCAGCGGAGTAATACAAAAGTGCAGGCGAGATCGCATGACCTATTGCCGGCGTGCGATTGGCCCGGCCACACGTAGCTTTGGCTGCGCTCGGACGGAAGCTGAAACGAAGTATAGTTATAACCGGTCTTGACAGTGTACACTTACTTTACTTTGGACCTGACTCACAGCAACACTCATGGACTGTCCTTCCCAACAGAACCAGACGGTGTACCGCCCACATCAGCAGGTGAAAGCGTGCTCCCCGACGATGGCGGCAGTATGTTCGAATGTCGGCCGCAACTGGAGCGACACAGGGACAGTGCCATTGCGGTCGGGGAAGGTAAGCTGTGAAGACCCCACTCGCCATGTTTTGTCTGGAGAGTAAAGACGTTAACTAACAACAATTTTGTTGTTAGTCGCAACTAAAAAAATTGTTTTATAATGAATATTACGGTTGAATCGTATACTGTTCTCCATATTTCTTTTAAAGCTTTCTTTATTAGCCTAATGTTTATATACGATAATGAATTTAATGTTGACCTATGCTGTAGGTTTTTTTCTTTTTCAGGTGATGCCCTTTTTTGATGATTGCAAATCCACAAACAGTTGTAACAGTAGAAATTGGGAAATGTTTGGAAATAAGGACCCCTTGTCCATCAGAGTCTCTCATTGCTTTGATTTTACAGATTATTGTCGAAAAGGGTGCTTCACAGGAGTATGCTTGGTGCCATATAAGGCTGCCAAAACCTACGGTTTTTAAAATTTTATATTTCTTTATTTTGGATTTTCCAGAAAGGATGTGGGTGTATGCTTGCCAGGGAGCCGCACTTGAAACCCGCAAAATAGGGCTCACGAGCCGCAGTTTGACCAGCCGGGTCTAGTGTAAATGAATCCCTAAATATTATCTCTGATAAACAAAATCTCGGGACACCAAAAATGGTAGATTATGAAGATGTGAGTCTCCAGTGTTGTCATTAGTAATAATTAGATTAGGTGACAATATTGAAAGTCTAATAATTTCTAGAAACAATGTATAAGTACCTATAGTGAAGTCATTAAAATAATATTGTTATTTGAATTGCATATTTTGTAAAAAATATTCCACATGTTTTTGGAGTTTGCAGGCCTGTGTTTTATGATATCTGAATCACATGCAATTTTAATAGCATATTCTCCTCACACACAGATATGTTGTAGGGAAAATATCAATTAGTATTTGGTACAACTCTCGCAGGAGCATGCAAACACGTGAGTAACACGAAAGAACAAACATTCAGAACGCCAGCCAGACAACTATCTTCAATTTTATTTTTGCTGTTGTACTAATTGTTTTACTCTATAAAAGTGTTAATCTCTATTAAAACATTCTGAATAATACAATATAGGTAGGAAATGAGCCCCTTTCTTGAGTCTAAAAGGAGGGAAAAAATTCCAACTTGTAGCTTAGTCAAATTAACTCGTCTTTTAGTTAATTATTATAACAAGGCCATTCATATGTCAACAAAATAGCTAATGCATTAAAAATGATGCTAAATTACATACTAGTTTAAATACAGCATACAAGAAGGTTGCATTATAGAACAAGGATTTCAAAGAAGCTTGGGCAAACAAATAATGTTGCAAGTGTTGCTTGCAGTGTGCTTGAGAACTAAGCTGGTGCACATAGAGCGAGGTAAGGTTCCCTGCGTGCATCAGTTGCTGGTCGGCGATACTTGGCGGAGCCCGTCTCTTGAAAAATGAACGGTTCGAAGGACGCCCCCAGAGAAAAAGCAAAAGTTGCATCTCCTTGCTTTGAGAAGGCAGAAAGACTCAAAGGAATAAAATTATAAGCTATAGTCCATTGCAACCCAAGAAGGTATTGTGGGGGAGGAAGCAGACAGAACGCTGGAGAAGTGAGGGGGAAACCTCCTCCTCTCTTTAGCATTCCCTCTGCTTCCTCCTCCCTGCCTTTCCTTCCCCTCGCCCTACCTCCTTGAGTTGCAACGTACTATAACAAGCTGGGTTTGTAATGGCTCAGTTTCTGCGTTTCTGGTGTTTGGTGCCTTGCCTGTTTCATATATATATATTTTTGCGCATTTCTTCCGGCAGAGGTGGACCAAGCAAGTGCCGCTCTCACCTCCGAGGGCTGGGACGGGAAGATGCTCTGGGCCTTTCCGTCTCACACCACCCCCTAAACGAAGTCCAGACAGCCGCAGCTGTTGTGAAAGAAGGCAAGTTTTCCTGGCAACCTTAAGGCCCGTGCACACTCTTGTAACTGAGTACGACCGAGAGAGACGAGATTCGTTAAAACTTCTTAAACTTTCTTAGGACGAGAGAACACACTGGTACGCTAGGGCCATCTATGCGGTGACCGTGGAACTGCATTTACAAGAGCGAAGGTTTTGCGGTATTTCCGAGGTCAAATGTGCGTAATACCTATAAGAAAGGCTCGTTTAAAACGTTCGACAAAAGCTTTTTGAGCCAAGAAAGAAAGGATAATGCGCGAGAGAAATAGAAAATATGCCGGACCGCCAAGTTTACACTGCTACCCAATAGATGGTGCCAGTGTGTCCTCACGTTGTAAGAGGTTTTAAGGAACCCAGTTTTAAGAGGTCACAAGAGTGTGAGCGGGCCTATACTCTAGAGCAGTGGTTCTCAAACACTGATGTTTTCGCGGACCCCTTGTGGATCTCCGAAGATGATGGGGGACCTCGTTCGTGGTGAGGGAAAGGGAAAAGGTATAGGTTAATTATGACAATGATTTAATAAATCAATATAAGTAAGTGCTAGCCTTCTATCATTGACATACACACAGAAAACACACTCAAAAGTTTCTAAATTTTCTTCTCAATCTAGAAAAATACAACTTTTATTGCCAGCCTTGACTAATGAGGCAGGGCTTTGCGGACCCCTAGAATGCCTTCGCGGACCCCAAGAGGTCTGCGGACCCCCATTTGAGAATTACTGCTCTAGAGACTGCGGGTCATCTTCAATGGTGTGCCTCAGCTTGAAGCAGTCCCGCCTAGTGGGGCTGCGCTTTAAGGTTTCTTTTTGACACCTCTTTTCGTGCCCCTTCATCAGCAAACTGAGGAACCCAGCCAGGACTCTCGTTGAAGTCCAGATCAGAGATGCAAAAAAGTGTGCTTTTCGATCGAAGCGCGAACGAGTTCTGCATTTTCTTCAAGGGCGAGCGCTTCCTTTTCTTTGGGGCTTCATATCACAGCGACACAAATGTGACTGGTAGGGGAAGCACACGGCGGCGGCCTCTTGGATGCCTTCCATCCAGAGTGCTCTTGTTGTGTTCCATTTTGCATTGGTTGTGCATGCAGCTCGACGATCACCTGACGCGGAAATGTCAAGTAGAAAGTTCGTGCTGGAGATGTGATGGCCCTGTGGAATTCTCTGGGAGTCAGTCAAATGCTAAGGTTAAAGTGCATACAGCGATGATTTGTAAGAATTACCTATGATTGCCACATTGGATGGAGAAATTTTATGATTACGTGCGTCTCTTAGAAAGCTCTCTGGTCTCTCAGCTTTTTTGGATAGACGACTAGTTTGTGACATGTTTTTTTTAAATATAAACTGCTCAACTCTGCTATTGATTCCCCCTGTTATTGAGTAGAATCTCACTTCATGTCCCCCAGTGACAAAATTGGTGTACGGTTTCTTTTTACCCTTCTAACTTAGAACCTATTCCTCTATTAACACGGATGCAGTCCATGTATGACAAGTGTTTTAACTCTGACATGGACCTTTTCACTACCCTTGCATGTTTTAAAAAAAGTGTAATACTGAGGCTCACTTTGTAGTGTGAAAATATTTTTGGTCCGATTGTCTTTCATTTTGTGCAAGTTTAAGCCTCTTAGGCCTCAGCAGGTGTTTGGGGCACAATAAAACATAGATTAATTGATTGATTGATTATCGGTTATGAAGGTACATTTGCTAACACGAAGCGTAAGGCTTGCAGCTCACAGAACCTGGAAGACCTGAGGTCCTGTTCATACATCTTCTGCTTTGATCGGTTCCAGGAGATCCATCGTCCTTTGCTTGATGACGGTGCCAGACATTTCTGAACGCCAAGAGCCTCTGGCTGCTACATCCCCTTTCAAAATATTGACGTTGGAATTGGATACATTCAAACTGGCAAAACCGTATTGCCACCTTCCACGACGTTGATTACACAAGCAGGCCAACAGTGTTCCTTGCCTTCTTGCATCCGCAGCTGTGCACCAACAAAGATGTGTCCTGTTGCGGACTCCTTGGTCGTCAGATGAGTGATCCCCCACATAGGTTAATGGGATCATAACAGACTCCTTGGCCCATAATGCCAGAGAACGGGGCGGAAGATTGGGGACTTGAACGCATTGAAGCTTTTCATCTTCCTCAGTAAAGCTGCATTGTTCCTCGAACATGCAAAGCGTGTTCCTTCTTTGCACGATTGTGACATGCGGTTGCTATGTAAAGGATTGTCCGATAAAAAGAGGAGTCGCTTGCATTTCACTTGGAACGATGTAGGTTGGAACGTGGGCTGTCGCTTGGTGCACGGTGACGCTTGCTTCTGTGATTACACACGGTAGGACCTGACCGAAACCATAGACTCGCAATCTTACATCCTTGGGACGGCTTGTCATAGCTGATTCCCAAATCATTGGCATCCCTCTTGCGCAGCGTAACGCATTGGCTTCCAAGTTCGGACAAGCTTTCTCGTCTATGAGGGCGTCTTGAAAATACTTCTTGTTTTGTGCATTGACTTGCTCTTTGTTTTTAACATGATGATTTTCGACGGTCATACTTCCTGTGCCGCTTGCTCTGCAGTCAACTGTTTTATGTCCTACTCGGTGACATTTGCTGCAGTGTTCCCGCTTCTTTGGTTTACTGCAGTTTGCAGACATATGGTCCGTATTCGTCACAGTTGAAACACCGTGGCTCACCATTAGAGTTAAATGGCGGTTTTCGTTTCGGAAATCTGTGGGCATTTCGGTCGCTGGACGAAACAATCTTTACCGTCCCTGAAACGGATGCCACGTTGGATCGGTGGGACGCTTCCTCGACGACGGCGAGTCGGTCGTCCATAACTTTTGAGGCGTTCCAGCAGATGCTCTCTTCGTCGTTGATGCCTGTAATGACATAGTCCACGATCTGATCTTCCGGAAGTTGACAAAGGCGCGCTAGGCTGAGTTTCTCATGACAATACTGCTCGACGGTTTCGTTCAGCAGTTTTCACCTCGCTTCCATCCCCGGTGTCGGCGCTGTAGGTTTATGACAGGTGAAAATGCCTTTTTCAGCTCCAGCTTTGAATAAAGCCATGAGCGCTGGATGCTGATGAGGCCGTCGTACCATGTCTTGACGATTGCTTCTAGCTTCGTTAGCTCAAGACACCGTCTGTCTCGTTCTGTGAGTATATCGCTGACAGTTCGTCGATTTCCGTATCCAATGTTCAACTGTCTGCACCGGATTCGTCACGGGGTTGAAACCTCTTACCAGCTTACCAGAGTCTGTAGGTGGTCTTGGGTCATGCATGGGCTGGATTGTGGAATGAAGCAGGTTAGCCATGCCTGTGACCGCTCCTCGCACGGCGGCTTGTACAGCCTCCTGCACAATAGTCTGAAGTCCAGGTAGGTCACCTGTCGGTCCATACAACCCAGTCGGGGTTGTTGGCGAAACGCTTGCTGGGTCTGCCACCGATGTTCGTTTGCCCTCACGGTGTCGGAGCATTCCGAATCTTGAGCTTCCACACCACCTTGACTCGTGGTTGAGTCGTTACTTCTGCCGAGGCTCGTGCTCCCTGTTCCAGCTGAGACGGTCGCTGGAAGTCGGGAGGTCCCACTGCCGCAGTCTGCCATGTTCGGTTCCGCTCGCTCCTCCGCTGTCTTTCCTCGTTTGCTTCGGCCATGTTGAGGCTCTGATTGGTGCCGCCGCTGTGACGATTCATGGCCACACGAGTTGACTTGCATTGGGCCATGGTCGCTGGATCAAGCTTCATCGATCCCACTTCTGGTATATTAGGGCTTCGATATATAGAATGGGAACCGGTGAAGGTTTTAGAAGGAGCGTTTAAAATAGGTCTGGCAGGCACGCCTGCCCAGCAAAAAAGAATGGTGCGCCACGCGAGCAATGGCTCATGCTTGGGGTTAGTCGTCGTCTTTAGCGACAGCGCTAACACATGAGTTAAGTTGATGCTTAAAGACCGATGTGTTTTCGACTAATAAATATACTTCATCAAGCATTATAGTGTTGCTGGGATCAAAATTTGCATTTAGCATGCAGGAAAGATCCTGACACTTAAGGTTAATTACACTCTAAATTCTAAATACAGTCAAATCTTATTAATTCAAACTCTTCATTCAAACTTCCGGATAATTCAAACTAACATGCAGGTCCCATCCTATGCGTCTCTATGGGAGGAAACTCCCGGTAAATCAAACTTTGTTGTATTCAAACGAATTTTCCTTCCCCTTGAGTTCGAATTAACAAGATTCGACTGTATTGGTAAAAGGGTAGTTAACAATACAGCTGGCTATTCATTATAACAGCGTGAAAAAAATAAAAGCAAAGCAAGGAAGGTTACAAATGGAGGACCCTACAACCAGTCTTTTCTTTTGATAGATTTTCATATTTCCAAATAAGGAAGTGTATGGATTTCTTTTGGTATAGCCATTTAGTAACCAAAAACTTCCAGTATGCTGAGGCTGGGATTCAATCCCGAGACGGTTTCACATTTGAGGGTTTTAACGTTTTGCGCTAAGGTGAGTTCTAGTAGAATTATGTTCCCTTTGGAAGTTTCTACAGTTCTAAGGGAAGGTAAATTATCTTTTGTCCATCTCGCTTGAATCAATCCCTGACATCCCAAATCAGCAGAGGAGAATAAACACTTGCCGGGTTCTTTATCCTAGAGAAGCTTTTCAATTTTGATGTGTTGCAAAAGCAATATTTTTGGTATTCAGATGTTATCCAGAAGGGCGTCGATCTTGCCGGTGTTCTTGATAATCGTCGACAAAGTAGACTGCGCGATATCATACTTTCGCGCGATATCGGTCTTCTTGACGTTCCTGCGGACTTCGTCCAAAATGGCGCGTTCAGCTGCTTCAGCTTCAAGGACAGCACTTTCCTTTTTCCCGCCGACGTCCCGGGGCTTGCGGAACTCGACATGGTCGACAAATCGGTGATTCAGAAGAATCAAGGGGCAGTCCGAGTCTTTTCCGTGGAATTCTAACGCTAGTGTAAGTCCGTTGTCCAAAAGTTTTCGGGGGAAGTCAGGATGGCAGAAGCAGCAAAGCGGTCAGCGCGATACGAAAAGCAGAGAACCAAGAGAACGAAGAATGATAACGACGAGCGCCCCCTTGCCCGTGTCGCGGTGTGTTCGAAACTCCAAACCATACGACTCTGGAGTTGGCATTGCACGACGCCTGCACCTCGCGCTAGAGTTACGAGCGTCACTCGCGAGTACACGAACGACGCTACCGTGCGTTAGCTACCCCGGCTACCCCAGCCGACTCCGAATCAATCTGGCGACTCCAGCGATTGTACACGTCACGAGACAGCAAAGGAAGAGAGAGAGAGACAAAGACGATTTTTTTTTCTCTAGTTTGTTTTCAAAAGTTTCAAGGACACGGCGGCGCAAGAGGTGGTGCGGTGAAGCAATCTTATAGGAGCTACGCGATAGGGAGAGCAGACGACGCTGCGGAGGCTGCCGGCAGCCGAATTTTGAGCAGTTTTTTGCTTAAAATTTACCAGAAAGGTGGTAAATTATTGTAATTGCTTGATATTTTATCCCCTCGGCACGAAATTTGTCTTCGTTATATCCGCTGAGGCTTTTTTATTTACTTCGTTATAACTGGACCCAAATTGCATGAAAAATGCAGAAATGGGAATGGGAAATCCAAATCCCTTCGTTATAACCGCTATTTCGCTATAAACGGGTTCGTTATAACCGGGCTAGACTGTATTGAACTTTTTGGCCACTATGCAGCACTATTTGATTTGAATTCGAATCAAGCTTAAATTTTACTATTTACACATCTCTGTATTATACATGGGCCTGGGCAGGGCATAAGAACCAGAAACCTAGTTCCTTTTAACAGATGGATAGAACCAATGTTTACTAACCTGACTGCAAAAAAAAACAAAAAAACTTGAGACGGATGTCATTTTGCCTCTTTACACATTACCAACGAGAACTCCAGAGTGTAGAGTATGCTTAACGTGGCCCATCCAGAACAGGCAAAAATCATGCTTTCTCCTCGTAGGTTCAGCACCCGTAAACTAAAAGATTTACTGTGAATACCTTCCCCAATTAGAAGTGGGCAAGCACAGAATGGTGCGGACTTCAGAATGCTTCTGACATGTTTGGAACTGTTTTATCCTGTAATAGTTTGAGATGACAAAATTTATCCAATGGGTTTCTTCAGAGCCAACTGATGTGGAATGGCGTTGCTCCGACTACAAAGAGAGCAGCAGCTCTTCTGCCCCAGAACGGTGGGACCAGGGACAGCAGGAGGAACAAGGCGGGTCCAAGGGCCACGACTGCCGCTTCTGCCCTTTCTCCAGTCTCTTCAAAAGCAACGTCACTGCGCACGAAAGGACACACACGGGACAGCGGCCCTTCACCTGCCACCACTGCCAGATGGCATTCACTACCAGGCGGGGCTTGATTGCTCATGCAAGCACTTTTGGAGACAAAGAACACTTTAAATGCTCTGCATGCTCGCGTGTATTTCTGCAGAAGGATCGCCTACTTGAGCACGAAAAGATTCATGCACACGAAAAGCCCTACAAATGCGACACTTGCAGCAGAAGATTCCAATCGAAAGACGGCGTCGCACGTCACCAAGATGTACACGTGCGTGAAAGTCGCATTAAGTGTGCCACATGTCCACGGACATTTAGGTCAAAGCAGAACTTGGCGAATCACCTTCGCCGCAACATCTGCAGTGAGGTGAACGCTCGTGAGAGCGCTGATATAGATATAAGGCCTTTTCAGTGCTCCAAATGCCCCAAAGCTTTTAAAGAAAAATGCCACTTGGTTGCTCATCAAAAGTCTCACATGAATGAAAACCTTTTTAAATGTCCCAGATGTCCCCAAGCATTTCAGATGGAGTCTCAAATGGCTGCTCATAAGATAACATTGCCTTTTCAATGCCTCACCTGCCCTAAAGCATTTCATTTAAAGGCTTCTTTGACCGTTCATGAAAGAGTTCACTCATCTGAAAGACCATTTAAATGCCCCGCATGCCCAAAAGCATTTAGACAGAAATCTCATTTGACTGGTCATAAGGTAACTCACACACATGAAAGGCGCTTTAAATGTGCCATCTGCCCAAAGACATTTCAAACAAAGTCGAATTTGACTACTCATAAAGTAACTCATGTGGATGAAATGCCCTTTAAATGTGCCACCTGCCTTAAGGTGTTTCGAACAAGGTTTAATTTGAGCAATCATGAAATGATTCACACAGGTAAAAAGCCCTTTAAATGCACCACCTGCCCTAAGTCATTTCAAAATATAAGTTGCTTGAGAGACCATGAAAGGACTCACACAGGTGAAAGGCCCTTTAAATGTGCCACGTGCTCCAAAACATTTAGATCGAAGTCAAATTTGTTTAAGCATGAGAAACTACACAGATCAAAGGCCATTTAAATGTCCCATTTGTCCTCTAGCATTTGAAAGGAAGCATTCCTTGCCATATGAAATGGTTCACACAGGCAGAAAGTCCTTCTAATGTGCTTCCTGTCACAGGCTTTGGAATGAAAACTTAATTGACTGCTCATGAGAGTTCATGGGAGTTGCAAAGAAAAAGGCCGGCTATACAAAGGAAGGTACAGCAACAGGTGTCAGGCACGCGGATGAAAATCAATTTAACTGCTGCGCCTGCCCTCAAGCATCGAGCATTGTGAAGAAGCTATGGGCTATTTGTGGGAAAACGGCTCTTGTGGATGGAAGGCAATTTAAATGCCTTACAAGCCTTGAAATGTTTCCTTTGTAGTGGTAATTGACCCTTTAAAAAAAAGGATTCCCTTAGATAAAACATCTTTCTAATGTCCCACCTAACCTAAAAAAGTTTCAGATGAAAGACCTAACATGGTGAAGGTCCTTTAAAATGTGCCACTTTCTCCGATTGATTTCAAATCAGTGTAATTGACTGGTCATGCAAGATGAATGGAAGGCTCTTGTATAACCAAGAAGGAATGTAAATCAATAATAATAAGCAATTATGAAACATGCCATAGTTTACAGAGAGATGGAACTTAAAGAGGCACCACCACTACTGACATGGGCCTAAAGCAATTAAGAGACCGCATTTGCTCAGATAATGAGTATTGTATTTACTCGGACAATGAAGGCACTCGCGTAATAAACGCGTCTCCCAAGTCAGCTCCCAAAATTTTGATTTTTTTTTTCACTCGCGTATTAAACGCACTTCCAACTTGGACGTCAAACTTTTGACCCCCCTTTCCCCACGCGCGCGAAATGAACACACTTTCTTTATCCTGGTGCAGCGAGGTTGCGAATGCATGGGCAGCGTGGGCAAACAAAACGCCTCGCGGAAGGCGGTAAAAAAAAAAAAAATCTAATGGAAGCAAGAAAAATAAATAAAACATGGCGAGGAGCTTTTCTTTTTTTTTGCACAGCGCAGTTCGGTTTTGGGTTTGCGCACCGCGTGCAAGGAGATAAGAAAGAGGAGTGGAGAAGCCCTTGCCTAAGCAAAGCGCACATAATGAAGGCATCCTGCCCTCGCCTCCTCTTCGCACTTTGGAAAGAGAAGCGAGAAGCCCTCGAAATGAACCCGCTTTTCTGTCCTGGCGCAGCGAGGTCGTGAATGCATGGGCAGCGTGGGCAAACAAAACAATTTGCAAAAAACAACAAAAAAAAAGGTTTTTTTTTTTTTAAATTGTGCAGCGCAGTTTGGTTTTGGGGTTGCGCGCTGCACACAAAGACATAAGAAGGAGAAGGGAGAAGCCCTCGTCCCCTCGCCTAAGCAAAGCAAAGCGCATAATGAATGCACCCTGCCCTCGCCTCCTCCTCACACCTTCGAGGGGTCTGTTGTAAGCAAAGAAGGGAAGAGAAGAATTAAACCAATCGCAGAGCGCGTGACGGCAGCGGGAAGGGATCCTATTTCCACCATTTTGCAACGGTGCTGGCGGCATCTTCATCTTTGTGTTGACTGACGACGCAGGGATGGGCCGTTACGCCAGCTACACGTGCGGATTCAAACTTAAAGTTGTGGAACACGCCATTGAACATGGCAACCGCCCGGCCGCAAGACATTTCGGCATCGACGAAGTGCGCGTCTGGTATTGGAAACCGCATCGTGAAAAGTTGCAAGCCACAAACAAGACGCGTCGGGCCTTCCGAGGACCGAAACAGGGAAAGTTTCCTCACGTTAAAGAGGGAGTGCTCGACTACGTGACAAACCTTCGTAAGGAGGGTTGTGCTGTGTCACATGAGCTGATGCAAAATCACGCACGGGCCGTTGCGAGAAGACATGGCATCTCAGCGCAGGATTTCAAGGCCAGTAATGGCTGGACGACACGCTTCATGCGACGGAACGGACTGAGTCTCGGAAGACGTACGACATTGTGCCAACGGCTCCCCGCAAGCTACGAGGAGAAGATCGTTGATTTTCACCGTTACCCCATAAGGATGCTCCAAGAAAAAGACTTCATCTTGTCCCCGATTGGAAATGCCGATCAGGCCCGCCTCAACTTTGACATGCCAAGAAGTACGACGGTGGAGCAGAAAGGAGCACGCAGCGTCCACATCAGAACAACGGGAGCTGAAAAACAAAGGTGTACCGTAACGGCGGATGGCCGTAAGCTCCCGCTATACGTCTTCGAAAGAAAGACGATTCCGAAGAATAAGTTTTCCAGTGGTATTCACATTCGTGTGCAAGACAAGGGGTGGATGTCGGCGGACCTGATGGTCGACTAAATCACGACAGTGTGGGGCTTGCGGCCAGGTGCCCTTCTTCTGCCATCGCTGCTCGTGCTCAACAGCTTCTGCGGGCACCTCATGGACAGCATTCGCCGCAAGTTAAAAGAGCTCTGTACCGACATCGCCGTCATTCCGGGTGGCCTGACTTTGGTCCTGCAGCCGCTTGATGTTTCCCTTAACAAGCCATTTAAGGACAACGTGAGGAGGCTGTACACTGAGTGGATGGCAGCCGGCAACTACCCTACGCGCTGACACCCGGGGCAAAATAAAAAGGCCATCTATCGAAATGCTCTGCGAGTGGGTCCTGGAGTCATGGAAGATGATTCCCGGTGACATCGTCGTCAAGAGCTTTAAGAAGACCGGGATCTCCAACAGGCTTGACGGTACCGAGGACCACCTGCTTTGGGACCACGATGACGAAGATGCGGCTAGCGACATCGAAGACGCGGCTAGTGAGATCGCCGAGCTTTCCGACTCGGAGTGAAGTGAAAGTGAAAAGAAACAATAAATTGAAAGGCGTGAATTGTGGCCAAGAGCGTACCTGTCTTTTTATCATAAAGGTGAGTCTTAAGATGCAGCGTTTCGGTTAACGTATTTCCCATTTCAGCGTTCCAAGATAATTGCTTGCGATTTCATCCCGCAAAGTTATGTCGAGTTTTGGGATAATACAATCCGTTCATTATGCGAGTAAATACGGACGCAAAAATTTTACTTCACGTAATGAACGCCACCCCCCAACTTTGCATCGATTTTTCGGGAAATAAAGTGCATTCATTCTGCGAGTAAATACGGTACACCTTTTTTAGTAAAATGGATGCAGATGGGAGGTGTTTATTACGTGGGCTAATGTTTGGAGGGAATAATTTGTAACCATGAGATTGGATAGAAAATAGGTTGATACTTGAATCCTCGCATTTGAGGACTCAATTATAAAATGCACCAATTGGCACTTTTACCTTAGTGTCGCTACTCTGCTTCATTAAGTTTACCCCGAATCGGAACACTCACTCCTGTCACTAACCTTGTCCTCATCCTTGTTTTCCCGTAGGAAATGGCACAATGTTGTACACCTCCTCAGCCACAGTACAGCCACTGCATAATATAGGTTGTCCAGCCATTACTGGCTTCTAACTACTGGCACGACATGCCATGTCATCCTACGGTGGCCCGTGAGTGATTCTGTATCTTTGCGCAACTCGACACAACCCCTTTTTCAGGGATTTCCGACATACAGTTGCCGACCAATCTTTTCGAACTTGGAGGGGACCCCGAAATTGTCCGAATAATCATTTGGTCAGAAAAATCGATTTCAGCCAAATTATCAAATTTCTGCGCATGTTCCGCTGCGTATTGGCCACTTTCCACTTGCTTGATGTCAAGTTTAAGTTCTCGTGCAACTTCCGCTTTATATTGTTCACTTTTCACTTGTTTGTTTATCTGTTTGATCACGGTGGTGCGCTTTGTCGGTGCCTTACGTTGGCACAAACAGCGAAGTTGAAGTTGGCGCCATTTGGCACTATTTGGAGACAGCGTTTAGTCCACCAAGCTCGCTTCAATACTAAACCTATCGGCGAAAATCTTCGTGCTCAAAGACCACAAGAACACAGACTGCTGCTCTTCTCGCTGTCGCACTCGAAAAACACGGACCGCGAGAAAAACTGGAAGAGCCACAAGAATGGGCAGACGGCGGCCATGTGGGCTATAACGGAACCGGAAAACCCAACTATAGCCTCAACCCAGCTTCTTTATTGCGTAGGATGTGGTATCGAGGCTACAGGGCAAAATCAAAGCAACCAAAATGGCAGTGACTAAGCTCGCGGCACTATCGCGGCGGCTGTTTTGTGGCTGTAAACTGAGGAAATCGCACAAATTACCGTATTTACGCGAAAATAGGTCGACCACGAAAATAGGTCGACCCTATTTATTGAGCCCACCGAGAATAAAAAAAAATTCGAATATAGGTCGACCTTTTTTTTTTTTTCTATGAACAGGGAAAGTTAGGGCAAAAGAAGGAAACAAACCTTTATTTACTGCACTCTCAGCTAAATCACAGGGCGATGTCAAAAACTTAATCATCGTCAGAACTTCCGGACATGTCATCCTCATCCGAAGCTTCTGCCAGCTTGGTAGACATCCTCGAAAATTCGCTACAATACCTCACTGACACCATTGTAAAATGACGACAAGAAAGAAGGTGGAGACAGGCCAAGCGACGAAAGAGCAAATACAAAGACGCGAGCAACGCCAACGCTGAGAGTCCTGTGGGCAACAGGCGAGCCGCCGAAAAACAACAAACTAACTAATTAGGGCGAATTCCACTGGTCGTTTTTGGAGCGCGCCGGGATCGGACTTTTCTGGAGCGAGCCTAGTTTCACTGGGCGATCGGGATCGAGACGGACGTGTTCCACTGGTCGTTTAGGATTAGCTCCCGCTCCAGATCTCGCAACAATCTCGATCTGGATCCGAGAACAGTCGTTCGACGATTTCGGCGGATTAAGCCGGAAGCCAGCGGGGCGCAGCGCTCGGCGCACACCGTGACTTCCTCTTCTCGCGTGACATCTGGCGCCCATCTCGCCTCTGAAGAATTCGTAATGGCCGCTTGCTTACCCCTTGGCCTCGACAGCTGGTTCGTTTTCCAAGAAGGAGAAGGTCTTGCGCGCGCTACGGGCATTCCGGCAATTTTTGATAGAAGCTCTGAGCCATTACTGACGCTCGTGCGTCGAACACGTGTTAGCGCCGCCATTGCAGAAAACGTCTTCGAAAAGACCGCGGCGGCCGCAGGAAAGCGGGATTCCTGGGTAGTTGAATGACGGGAAGGCATCCGCCGATCCCGGCGCAGGGGTCGTGTTCCACTGAGATCCGTAGGCGGCGGACCCCGTGGACCGCGTGCATCGCATTCCCGGATCTGGTCAACTGATCGCGGCGCGCTCCAAAACGCCCAGTGGAATTCGCCAAGACCTCCGTTTTTCTTCTCTTTTTTTTTTTTTTGTGCGCGTTTGCGAGGGACATGGTTGGAGGGCAAAAGTGCATGGCGCATCGCGTGATCGCGTCTCCTCTTCCTCCCTTCCCCCTTGCCCAGCGAGGGGAACGCGATGGCGAAACCCGACGCCCGAAGGATATGAAGAGATGCGCGCGAGAGGCGTGGCCGGCGGCGCGGCTGTCGGCTGTTGTTGTTTCGGTTGTTTTTGTGCACAAAAGCTTTTTGAAACATGCCGAGCGGCTCTACCGGCTCTACCAGTGACGGCCCTGATTGATAGCTCCAGGGTTTCAAACTTGTCCCGAATGTAGGTCGAAATTCTTTGGACACGATTATAGGTCGACCCTCAATCTTTGACAACATTTCCGAAAAAAAAAGGTCGACTTATATTCGAATAAATACGGCATGTTAGAAAACATCAAGCATTACTGCTTAAGGCGTCCAAAATTTCAGTCAATGTTAAACATGAACTTTATGGGATGAGTGATGGTTCGGCAGAAACGTCCAAATAATTGGACGTGTTCGAAATTTAACATTTGACAAGGTCTGTTACCAATCACACTAATCAATCATTAAGCGTTTGTTGAATCTCTTCCTTCCAAACTAACAAAAAGTATTTTGAAACAAAAAAGAAGCTGAAATGAAGCGTTCCACAAATTTCGGAGTTCGTTGCCCAAACGCGTAGCTTCACGATTTCACCGTACAAGGTGCAAGTGTTTGGCAGGGATGCAGGGGTCAGAACTGACATAAGCCTGTGTACATCGAAAAAGATTTTGTATCAAGAAAATACCCCGAAGGAAGGTATTCTTTTAAGGGGGGACACTGGCTAGAGGTCAAACTTTGAACTAGGTTACCAAGTGATCGGAATGAAATTTGCAGGGATGTATTTGGATGCTTCCTGAGCATGTGTACGGTGTATCTCGTGCAATCTTTCAGCTCTCTTAGAAGACAATGAATTTTGACATTACCTGTACATACAGAATGACTGTGTCACTTTTCTGTTAAGCAATCTACTGATATGCAAGATGAAGCATATGAAAGCATCATATGATGGCACTGACGTATAAAGTGGGGACATATGGGACCTCAGGGCTATCTAGCTTTTAATAACTTAAATGCTAGACGATTGTCAGCTTGAAGTATGTTATCTACCTCATACAATTATGAGAGTGCATATCTGTATTGGATGTCAATTGTGTTGAAAACGTAGTGTTTTATCACTGACGGAAGCTTCAGCTTCAAAGCACAATCTACTAAACCGTCTATTGTCAGATCCCCAAGATATAACAAAAAGTGCCTCCAATTAAAAGGCATAACGTCGATCAGTCTTTCTTGGCGTCCTAGCAACAAAGCTGCCTTACCATTCCGCTTCGAAAGCGGCATCTCGGTCCACATGGCGGCGGATCACGAATGCAGCCGCCGCTGGCGGTTCCTCGGAGGCGACGCAGGCGGATCGTATGAGAACGGGTTATCGTCATCGTCCTCAAAATCTAGCAGCATATCCTCGTCGTTGCTCGATTCAGACGAGCCTGATGAGTCCATTTTTATCCGCTGCACGAACACAGAACAGTGACCTGCTGCCAGGCTGGCCAGGCTCAAACTGCACACATGCGAGTGTTTATACCATATGTGACGTCACGTGAAAATGGCGGACCAGTCGAGTGGCAAGTTAGTTTCGGTATCGGTTTCAGCGTATTTTAACGATTATAAATTATGTAAACAATTTTTTAATGATTTAATCGCTGCTATAGGCTACATTTTTAGTACCCTTTCCGAAAATATGTTTCGATAAAAACGCTCAAATTGACGGCGGAGCTGCCCTTTAAGGGATTTGTGCAGATCAGCGAATTTGAGAATTTGAATGCGAGAGCTTCATCAGAGGAGCGCAGATTGACGAGGAACGTTTTGAGTATGTTGATGCCGTCACTGCTAATCTAGATGCATCAAATTCTGAGTGGCTTCCTATTGCGTCCCAAAACAAGGATGGCACGCCACCATCTTTGAGGCAGTTTGGGCAATGTTTGGGCAGAGATAGAAATAATGTCTATTGCCAGGTGGAAGTTCTTTAGGCTACTGCAACACCCATTCCTCGAAATATTCAAAATTATATTTTTGCGAAATATATGGAATTCAATGTTCACACAAATGATGCACCTGGGGCACTAAAGTGCTTTCTGAGATCCTCATTTATGGTCAGAACTCTATCTACAAGCTCTAAGCATCCTAAAAAAACAAAAAAATACATTCATGCATGGTTTATTTGCATATAAAAAAAAAGTGATCAACAATTGCAATACTACCGTTGTCGCAGAACAACAGATGGCACGACGGAACCTCGCTGAATATGGTCTAACAACGGACAGTGGTTGTCAGCCACTCGCGAGGTATGGGTTCCCGTATAGACAAGCGGCCGTCCCGCTCGTCCGCGCAGGAACCCATCGCACGTGAGTGGCTGACAAGCGCCTTTCGTCGTTTGACCATATTCAGCAAGGTTCAGGTGGCACCATCTGTCGTTCTGCGACAACGGTCAATGTCGCAATCTTTGATTGCTTTTCTAATATGCAGATTGGCCACGCATGATTGTAATTTCGGGTTTTTTAGGATACTTAGAGCTCGTACATTGAGTTATGACCATAAAACAAGGATCTCAATAATAACTTTAGTATTCCTTTAAGAGATAACAATTCTGCGAGGCTTTTGTGAGGAAACAGCGGACAGACTTGATTTTTTGTGTTAGATTTAGTCAAAGCTTCTTAGAGTCCTGCTCAAAACAGACTTTAGTCAAGCAGCTTCTCATCAGATTGTTCTCTGATTCATTATATTGTTTATGCCCCTTTAAACTGCCACAGAATCGTTAAATGGACTTGATGAAGAGGGTTAATTAAGTGCATGGTCAGTACCACCTAAATGCAAAACGTTCTTCTTTCGCTTTCATTCAAGAACTGTGCCAGTGAAAAGAATGGCATAAATCCAGAGGCTTTGAAGAAATGTGGTCAGTGGACTGCAGACTTTGTAGGACAAGAGAAACGCTTACGCATGCTTTTGTATTGTGCGTAAATGCCATCTTTTTTTGGAATGTCTTAAAAAAAATGCTAAAAAAATATGTTGAACTCAAGAAAAGAAATTTTGGATAATTTGCATTTTTTACTGGGTAGCGTTTTTGATACACTTGCAGCCTTAGGGCTTTACAGTCTTTGGGAAACAAGGAAGGTCGGTGTCGAAGGAGAAACTGCGAAGTTTTCTTGGGTGAATTCAAGAAGATTGCAATCACAGTAAGGCAACGCATGCTTAGTATTTCTGAGGACAAAGAGGGAAGGAAATGGTGAGGCGTTTGTCACCCGACATCATACAGGTCAAGTTTTCTTGTAGAAAGTCCAAGATGAATTGTTTACTGTTTATCATATAAAGAGTAGTAAGAGCATTGTTGCCTTTGCCTTGCATAAGTCGATCACTCTCTATTTTTCACAATATGTTGTGTGATGTACTAACCCTGTATAATGGTGCCTTTTGAATGTGTGATGTGTAAATAGTAAACCAATCTGTATATTGTCACGGCCCTGTGCGCAGCAACGTAAATGTAAATAAATGCTAAAAAAAAAAAAAAGATGTGGTTTGGGTTTTGGTTATGCCTCCGCTTCTCACGCAGTGGACCCAGGTTCGAATCCCACGGTTGGCGGGTGGTCTTTTACAAGGTTTTGGGAACATCGACGACGGACACCCTACTGCGCCAACTACAACATCTACAATGGACTTCATTTCCAGGGTTGGAAAGAGCCCATAACAGCTATCGCTGTAAAACATTCTTCCAGGTAGTATACAGGAAAAACACGCTTTTCGCAAAAACAGTTAGGGAAAATATTTGGCACTGGAGAGAATTAGGCCAAACACTTTTTGTTCATGTTCCAACCATTAAAAAGCATAACAATAGAGCCGAAGCATGCACCTGAATTTGCCACACCACCATCGTCTTCCGCATAAGAAACTTTGCCTGCTGTGGCCACAGTCACCATGGTAACAAAGTGTCTACTGGGTATAAATGGATAAATAGCATAATAGATGCCCATGCGAACACAATGTCTCATGCCAGCAACGGCTCGCGCCATTTTCCAACTATTGTCTGCTGACCGACGACGAAGGCAGAACGACGACGAAGACAGAACAACATTTTGTTCCTGCTGGCGTGCATCGACCACTCACATGGATATTTCTACTCGCATGGCACAGGGACATTTCTAGAGCGTAGCTCTCGCGCAATTGCTCGATAAAGAACCAAAAGTTGTTGTGCACCAACCCAAATGCAAGGTAGGTAAACATAGGAGAACTTGAAGTATACATAGTTTTCACAGATAACGCTGCCGGGGCTTATAGGATATGCTGCCGCCATCACCGCATACTGACATAGTTTCGGTTCGAAACTGCCGCCTGCAATGCTGGCTGCTGCAGCATCGTTTTCGGAGCGCGTTTATTTAGCATTTTTGTGTTATCTGCAGCAATGCTGATGTGCACGATGCTCATTTGCCACTGCAGAAGCAAGTCCTTTGCAAAGGAAAGTAACACAATGCCAAATATGAAGCTCATTGTTTGCCGAAAGTGATAAACTGACAGTTTGAGCGCACAAAACTGCTGTCCGAGTAACTCTGGAGCTCTTCCTTGACTACACCGGAAGGATTTGGAGAACCTCAACAAGGACTGGGTCTGTTATCGTTGCTTCATTACTGATGAGGAATACATGTGTCATCTGTAATGGCTGAACCGCACAACGAGACGAGTGACAGAGATTTCTGAATGTCGCTCGGTTTTTGGATTTCTCGAATATGTCGCTCATCGCCTTGGTTGCTCGCTTCTGTCACTTTCATGCGGTTTATACTTAATAGGTGGATTGCTGAAACCTTAGGTTCGTACTCTGTGTGCTTTGCCACAGTAGTCAGGGCAGCTTTACAGTGTCTGGTAGTGTCACGCTGCAGAGACTGACAAATGTCCTATACTAGATTATAAAGAGCCGCTGCGGCTCCCCTTTTATTTTTTAAAATTTATTTACAATATACAGCAGGCCCAAGCAGGGTGGGACAATATAGAGTGAACCATTGGCGTTCATGTTGCGAGCAAATAAACCACACTATAAAATATCACATTGACAGAAGCGATCAACAAAAGCTGATGCCATAACCACTGCAGAACCTGGATAATAAAATACAACACCATGGGATGACTCGTGACAATTTTTAAGGCACTAGCAAAAATTAAAGAAGTATATGTTATAAACGTTGACTTGTAATTATTTGTGAGGGCGCGACAGATTTATAAATGTAACGAACAGGCATCGGCAATAACTGTAGCGCATTCAACTACCTCACTTGGTAAAATGTTCCAGTCGTCTACTGTTCGAGGAAAAAGTGAATACTTAAACACATTGGACGACTATCGAAAGGCACGGATGTGGCATGAATGGTTTGTTCTTGTGGAATGTTTGAACGGAGGGAGCAAGTATGTGGAAGGGTAAATAACAGTCTGCCTGTTCACAATACAACACAAAAGCTTTAATCTAGATAGCTTACGTCGGGAACACGACGACTTGATATTCGACAATGACAACATTTGAGAAATAGAATCTGTCTTTTCGTATCTGCCATATGCAAAATGTAAACTCTGGTTTTGAATACATTCAATTTTAAAGGAGCTGAGTTTGGTACACGGATCCTATACCACAGTGGCGTATTCTAACACTGGTCTAATGAGAGTTTTGTATGCAGTCAACCTTGTTGATGCTGGTGCCAGTTTAAAGGGCAACTCCGCTTAATTTTTGTTTTTGAAAAAACTGTGCAGTACTCTTCAGTATTACCTAGGTAAACCACACATAAAAGATTACGACCTAAAGCTGTCTCAAATTTTCTTAAACGGTCCGGCAAACTTCAACGCGCCAGGTTGCAGAAATCGGCTGACTCTAGCGGGTGAATGGAGGTGCAAACAACAAGGCAGTCAAGGCTACGGCGTTGGCATAGCTAACATTGAGCGAAACGTCACCATTGCCCTTTTTTTGTTTGTTTTTACTTCTCCGGGCAAGCGTTGCAGGTGATGTCGGCAACGTTTCCTCTCGGGGCTCAGCGGTGTCCAGTCGTCCGGCTGTCCCGCCGTTACCGTCGTCTCCCGCGTCACAACCACCGTTGTCGTCTCACCGTTTGTAATAATTGTCTTGGAGTTTCGTTCACACTACGTGCACAGACTGATGCCACAGTTGTGCAGATGTCGTCGAATGTCGTAGACACCAAAACGTGGTGAAGTGTGCGGTGCAGACGACACTTGGCCTGGCACGCGCCTACCCCAACGGTGGCCTGCCGGCCCGCCCGTTGTCGCGTAGAGGATCACGTGACATCTCGTAGCACGTGATAGCCATGTTTCTGGCGGCCCGAGGCCAATGTTGCCAGATGGAGCCGAGGTTCCGGTTTCGATTTCTGCTCATGTTTAAAGTAAGATTTAACAGCATATATCCCATTTTTTGCTAAGAAAATGACGTAGTGTCTTTCATTAGTGCTTTTTAATGTGAAGTCGCTCATTATCCCGAAATTTTCAGAATTGAGCGGAGTTGCCCTTTAAGTTTCCTCCTTATAAAACAAAGCTTTCGAAAGGCATATATTATCTATGTGCATACTCCAACTAAAGCTATAGGTGTGAGCGTTACACCCATGTGTTTACTTTACGTGGTCAACTCTGGAAACTAGAGAGCTTTTAAAAACATATAGTCATAAGTTAGGTGACTTTTCTTCTTAGTGAAGGTAATACAGGCAGTTTTTTGAAAATTAAGTTTCATTTGCCACTTTTCACACCAACCAGACACTACAAAAAGCTCAGGGGTGGAACGGCTGCGCCATTTGCGCCATTTTGCGCCAGACGCATTTGTCTGCGCCATCCTGCGCCATTTTGTGGAAACTGCGCCACAGCCAATACCTCGCGCCATTATG
This sequence comes from Ixodes ricinus, assembly GCA_037355805.1. NCBI lineage: Eukaryota > Metazoa > Arthropoda > Arachnida > Ixodida > Ixodidae > Ixodes > Ixodes ricinus. Next base: position 90,642 of record JAZHYW010010270.1, read on the forward strand.
CTCGAAATCGCACAACGTGCGCCAAAGAAATTGTATTTCGTCTGTGTTTCGGTTTTTATCGACTCGATTGGCAACAATGAGCGCGTTTAGCTTGGTCGGCTTGCAATCCTTTGTTATGTTTATTTTTCCTGTGTCCCGAGTCAGAAGCCGGCGAAAAAATTCGGGGGTTGGATTCCAAGCGCTACATCACCTGCGACTAGATTGTTCTTCAACGATAAGCGGTTAAGCAAGTCGGCCGAGGTGAGGTCGAGTCGTTAAGCATCAAATTACCTGAGGCTCTGCGCCCCGGGTTCCGGACGTCAGCCAGTAGAAAATACATTAGCAAAATATTCCTTTTAGTACTTCATCGTTAGAAGTTGGAACCGCATTCCTGCAAGATAAATCATGATTAGATAGAACTGAAACGCGGTCCGATCCGAAACCTTGCCGGCCAGCAGCTCTCACGCGAGCGGTAGATCTGCTCGGCGTACTTTAACCTTGCTCCTGCTTATTGCTTAGAATACGATAACTCCGTTAATCGTAGTCTGCTTCTTCGATATTGAGTTGTACAATAGGATATACTCGAAATTTGTTGCCCTCTTCCTCCGCGCAACGGCACGGCACGTCCGTTGATTACGCACGTCACGTGGCTTGCACATATAATTACTATGTCGAGCACGTGTGGGGTTTGCTACAAGCAGTTCTGGCTTGCATTTTGAGCAGCTGAAAACCACTCAGAAAATATCAAGGACACTATCTTCAGAAACATATGGTACTTGCTTTTTGGTTCTCATTAAGGCTCACAACGTTTCAAGTTTTTGCATCTATTACACTGTTATCCCATCTACCGAGGTCCCTAACCACCCACGTTCATCTGTGCTGCTAAGCACAATCGAAATTACTCCCGTGCTTGTCTAAGACACGAGCTGAAGTGCAATGAAAACTGATCTAAGCTGCTCCTAGTCTGCTCCAGAACGTAGTTTTAGCTGCTCCCAGCCTGCTCCAAAACAGCTGTTTCAGCTGCTCCCGTGGGTGCTCCCAAGTACACTTCATGAGTTCCACCCCTGAAAGCTTTATTGAGCATAGCCTGATCCTCAACATTTTCCACTTTAGGACTCCAGAAAAAACATCCACATAGAAAGAATGGGTACCGTCGATTTCAACATATTGCTTTCTGTTGCTCAAGTAAGACATTATCCAGTGTGTTATATTATGAACTCATGGGGTATGGTATGAAAGGCCTTTGAAAAATCGATAAAGACCTCATTGGCTTGCCCTTTATCAATAATAACGCTGGCCATATGATGCACAGTCGAAGTAAGCTGGGTAATTGTAGAGCGATCACGTCGGAAAACATGCTGGGAGTCGCTGAAAAATTTATTGATTTCAAGGTAATCGGTGATGTGCTTGTTCCGTATGTGCTCGAGGAGCTTGGAAGATATGCATGTTAAAGGGTACGGAAACAAAAATTGAAATATTCAAATTTTGTTCGGAAATGAGTCAAGCATGACTGATAATAACCGTAAATGATAATCGCACGTTTGTATTTTGAACGACTGGCTCTATTTTTCGTTCCAAACGGTGCACTCGAGCAAGCGCTCGAAGAGAAGCGAACGGAGAGCGCGATGCGTCATGGGATATCCGGCGCAAACAAAAACAGAAAGAAAATATTCCCCGCATTCGTGACGTAGCAAGGCTGGCGGGGTTATGAGCTTTGCCTTTGCGATGGCGTTGTCAGCGTTGTGGTGGTGTCAATAGCGTCAGCGCGTTACAACCGAGCCGTTCGAAGTACCCGTGGGGTGACGAGCGTGTGGCTGGCCCAAGGAGCACGTAGCTTCCGCAACACTGTCAGCTTAGGGCTGAACGGGGTGGGGAAAGCAACTTTTGTTCGAGTTTTGAGCGACGGGCTAATCTTCTAGGGGAGAATGGCTGTGTCCGGTTGCACGAACGAGGGTCCGAGAAAGAGGAGTCCTTCCTTTCCGTCTTCTTGGACCGTTTGGTACAATGCGCGATTTGTGAGTTGAGCTAGGAGGAAAGCTAAGAAGGAAAATGTTGAAATTCCAAAGAGCGGCGCTGCTCTGAAGGAATCTGCTACGTCACGACTACGTAGCAAGTTCCACAACGTTGCTAGATCACCTCCCAAATAGGCTCCGCATGCATCCACCAGGTGCACATTGAAAGATAGTTTATTTAGCTTTAAAATGAGTTTTCTTGTGCCTTTCAATGGAAGACTGGTGTTTTTGAGGTTAGGGTGCAACATGCAACACATTCAAGCTAGAAAATGAGCGCTGGAATTTCGTTTCCCTACACCTTTAAGGGGTAGGAAAATTAAGGGGTAGGGTTTCCTACCCCTTTAATTTTTCCTTAAAAAAGGGAAAATTAAAGGGTAGGAACCTTTCCTACCCTTTAATTAGGAAATTGAAGGGAAATTAAAGGGTAGAAAAAAAGGGTAGGAACCTTACCCCTTTAATTTTCCGTACCCCTTTTGTAGCTACCGGAATACTACAGATTTCAATCTGGCACCAGTTCATAAGGCCGATGATAAGCTCTGCATTTCAAACTACTGACCTATCGTGCCAGTTTGAAATCTGTAGTATTCCGGTGGGTTTTTATTTTTCAAATTACAACAAAATCCACTCAGCTTACGGTTGATCAAACACCATTTCATCGAAACAAGTTTTAGAGAACGGGCACATTTTACCGAAGCACGGTTTCGAGAAAGCAGAGCCGTAGTTTAGAGAAACGCCGTTAGTCTTAAAAGGGGATGCTGTTTAAAAAAGGCTTTCCTACTTTGCTCGTGTATCACTGGGGCCCATCCCTGCGTTCACGCCACTTCACGGCGGCAGTTTGTGGTGGCTCATTACAAAAATCCCACCCAGCCAAATTCGCTAAAAGAAAGCTCATCGTCATTTTCTCTGAACTAGGTTTCTCTATAAAGAAATTAGCAAAGATCTTTGTACAGACACTGATATTTCGGACATGACTGGTGCATTATAAATTGAGGGTAATACGCAGGTTGCTGTGTTTGCATGCCTAGTAAATACGGACTGGAAATATCGGTTGAACTCGATACACACATTCTCTATATCCGTGTTTTTTTCTTGTTTTTTTTTGTCTTTATCAATTAGTTCACGTGAGAGAGACAAGTAACGCCAACATTTTTGTGAATTGCTCATAAAGGTTTTTAGAAGAACACCGATCGATCGTCCGCTATTTTCTTTCTGTAAAGCTTAAGGCCACTGCTCAGGGCCAACTTGCCACTAACCATTATCAAACAACTAAAAAAATATATATATACGGGGGGAGGGGGGGGTGTTAATCGTTAAAGGCCGACGTACACTTCGCGCTTTCCACTTGTGCCCCCTCCTCCTTTTGTATACCCTCTCCACTGTTTACCTTGCCCCAACCTGGCTTCCCTCGCTTCTTAGTGAAGGGAAGCGCTAAGAGGATTATCTTCCTTGCAGCTCGTGGTCGCTGCTTTGAAGCGTTCTTCCGCAAAAGGAGCGCTCGCGCGAGAAATGCATGTTTCAAAGCCAGAAGCGCGGGCTAGCTCGCGCTTGTAGCAAAGCGAAACCCAACGAGGTTGAAACCATACTGTTGGCCTTCAGCTGTCTAACATACCAAGGCGCCTAAAACGTGCCTTTCAAGGCAGAGTGAACTATTTTGGTTGTTCTTAACCTTAAAAAAGAAAAAAAAGTTTTATTTGAGGACGCTAGGGCGACCGAGAACGTGTATTTCGGGTTGGAATCCACCCAAACAAGACAATCCAATCCATTGCGTTGGGCTTTGTTTTTGTTGTGGTTAGCAGGCGATTTTTGCGTGGTTGATCCAGGTTGCGTTTCAGCTGCGTCTTCTGTGTTCGTGGTGCTTGCATGAACGTGATTACATGAATGTGGCGAAAATAGCCGGTTGTTGCCGCGTGTCCACACCATCCTCCCGCAGGTGAGAGCAGTGAAAACGCGCCCATCTCTTTCTCGCGCGCGCTTGGCGCATACCATCTCCTCACAACTTTTACCACGTGTACTACTCGTATGAGTATTTCTCTGGCAGATTCGACAGTCGCACACCTTGCCGACATGTAGCGTCTGACAGAATGATGCAACGACAACCTGCTGCGTCTACAGCTTGTCCCCGGAAAAAATATGGAGTGTTTTTCACCACCAATCCCTTCGTGCAACTTCGCCTGACATGTCGCGCTATCTAGAGGTTAGCTTTTGAAACGATGGCCAGTCCGTCGAGGTTCCGCCATTTGCAACGCTGTAAACCTGCGTTCTACCTACAGTCGTGTGTAGTTTTCAGGTAGTACTTCATGGCAACGGTGAAAAAGAAGCCTCCCGGCAAAGACCGCAATGTCCACCCGAAGAAAAGAAAGACGCACCGGTACTGCTGCGTCATTGACTGCCATAACAACGAGGGCACCCCGAACGTGAGGCTGCACCGGTTTCCTTCCCAACCTTGGGACAAGGAACGGCGGCAGAGGTGGATTGCGGCTGTGGGGCGCGTGAAGTAAGTACGTTCGCGCACGGAATCGTTGCGGAAAGCCAAAAATAGAACGCGTGATTCTCAAACAGTTCTATTTCTACGCTTGAAACTGGTCGCATTAGTGAACGGTTCTGGGGCTGCATCTTGCTTTGTGAGTTGCTACTCATTTATGGACGGTAGAGGGCTGCTGACTGTTAATCTACTCGTTGCTTTTTTTATTTTTTTTATTTGGCATATTTTTCAGGTATTGTGTCTCTTCGTAACGCCCCTAGTTCACAGCCAGTGTGTTCTAAACAATTTAATGCTATTTTGTCGTAGAAGCGTCTAGAAAAAATGTAAATAGTGTGAGGAGCGATCAGGTCCTTTTTTTTTAAATTTTATCACAGAAAAAGAGGTTACAAATACGTGGCTTACATCGACGTAACATCAGCTGCCATTGCTCTGTACCATTCTCCTGTGCCCATACCTTCTGTAGCATACATTTCGCATAATCGAATCTGTTTTTCTCGGCAAGGCTTGCCGAGAAGAACAGATTCGATGGCGTATGCCATAGAAAGCGTGTGCACGGGAACATGATGCGGAGCTATGGCGGCTGGTACGGGGGCATATGACGTCACGTTCAAGGCATGTATAGAGCTCTGAACCTTATTGGAGTCTCTGCCAATGTTAGCTTGCCATTTAGCAAATACCGTAAATATTTATTTCGATTAATTTTGCAGCCCAGATGGTTCCCCGTGGGCGCCCAACGATGGTTCAAGGATCTGCTCAGCACACTTCGTCAACAACGAAAAAAGCAACACTGCGATCCATCCAGCGTACTGCCCTACACTTTTCCCACCAGTGTACAAGAAAAATTCCACGATTCCACAGGACCAAGTATCAAGGTTTGACAGGTAGTGTCTCACAACAGCTCCAGTTTCTTATCTCAGTGCCCGTTGTACTTAGCCTTTTTGTGTGCGTCATCAGTTGAAGGAGTTTTGTCAGCGGTTACCACCTGCAATGACAAATCCCAGTGGTCTGATTACCAACGGTGGGAGCAATCGCATTCAGTAGCATAACTTCATTAGTTTTAATATGTTGCTGGGTTATGTGATTGCGTTCCTTGATCCCAACTTTTGTATGCACTGAACATACTGGAGGTTCACTTGGTGAGTTTTGTTTCTCACAGCAGTCATTCATTTTTTACAGGTGGCACCGCAGACGGGCCAAAAGAGGTGGCTCAACCATGGGTAAATAGCAGCGGTTAAGGAGCGTCGGCTTTTTCGATGGCTTTCCCTGTACTTGCAGAATGCTTGTGCACGCCGCTTGTTCGTCATCGCTCACTAACTAGTCGACGGCAGCAGCTTTTACTGTCGCTGAAGGAGCCGTAGCAACAGTAAACGCGCTGTCAATAATTTCCCGCGACAGAGGATTCAGGTGCATAAAAGAAGTTAGTCATACTTCGCCTTGAGGTAATCGATTATCAACGGTGACGTGTTGTCAGCTGCTTCTATTTTCGCACTCGCCTGGATCGCGATATTGTATGCGTGTTTCTCTTGTTGGGAGTGACACATCGCTGAAACGTCCGTCCCGTACGTTTTGCTCGTCGCATGTATGTGTTTGCTTTTTAAAAGCCTTTGCCCCTTAAAGCTTTCTGTCGAAAACAAGAGTGAATCTCGTTAAGCAATTAAAAACCGCGAAAATGGCACGATCGGAGGCATCCCGTCAAATGTGCACTGCTACCATGGCTACTCCGCCGAGACTACTACTCGTTTTGTGTCTTCGCTAACAGAGGGCACTGGCTATCGCTCAACTCTAGCACCCCTAACCGTCTACTCTGAGTAAAAACTGTGCATCACTGAATGCTCAGTCTCTGCTCAAACATAGCCAGTGGCATAACCGGAAGGGGGGCTTATGGGGCTTCAGCTAGGCCGTCAAATTCGGAGGGTGTTTTTTGGGGTCTATTTTTTGTCCGGAGTTTATTGGAGTTATTTTTGTCTAATTCCCAATTCTACGAAATTCGGAGCTTAATTTTGCAGTGTTTCCTATTAAAAATAAATAATAACTAAATAATATCCGGGTGTAAACTTATGCTAAATAAAAAAGTAAAATGCGCTTGTATCAATTAATGTTTCTTCAGCTGGATTTGGCGTTGGTTCCACTGCCATTGGCAATACTAATTTGCCCGGAGGTAGTTGCTGGGAAGCTCGTATTTATCCCATCCTATTCCATCAACCTACCTCGCGGCCGTGTGAGGTGGAGTGGTGAAGGATGTAATAGAGCAGTTTCAACTGCCCCTCTTCCTCATTTTATGCAATCTCTATAGTCCATAGCTTTTACTGTTACATTAACACAAACTCTCCTTCCCCATGGGTACACCGCTGAATGTAGCGCTAGCAGTCCGAACGAGGTTCCAAAGTTTCAGGACCAGCGGCGTTATCTTAGTCAGGAGTTGTAGCTGGTTTTTTCTGAAACTTTCAATGTGAAAACGGGGTCCATTCCTGGTGGTTGACGCCATCCATACCCATGTGTTCGAGGACTTCGTCAGCCACCATTTTCCAATTGAAAAGTTAAGAAAATCGTTAATAAGATTGCAGTTAGTTTGGAAACTTTGGAATCAGGTTCGAACCACTAGCGCAACGTTGGGGCAGAGACTTAACGTTAACCACTTTGCTCTAGCCCGAGACTGAGGCAGGAAAGAGGAAGGTTTCAAAGTAGAAGAGACATGAACAGCCGAGGAGCTCGTCCTACACAGCCAAAGACTAAGCTTATTTGGTCACCCTCTTAGGCAGGCATCCCACGAACTTCACCACAGAACCTTCTCGACCCTTTTCGACCTCCAAAGCCAAAATATAACAAAGGTCTCATCCCTTTCCAATCTTTGTTATATTTTGGCTTTGGAGGTCGAAAAGGGCGAGAAGGTTCTGTGGTGAAGTTCGTGGAGAGTGTATATAAGAGGGTGACCAAATAAACTTGTCTTTAGCTGTGTTAGAGACGTGTCTCCCCGACTGTTCATTTTTCTTCTACTTTGAAACTTTCCTCTTTTCCTGCCTCAGTCTCGGGCTAAGAACAAAATGGTTAACATCCACCAGCTCGCCTGCGCACTAACTGCACTATCACTTAACGTTAGTCGATGCGTAGAGTTTTCTTTCGAGACACCCTGTAGAACTGCGGTACATGTAATTTCACTCTTCCAATTTCCAAGAGAGTAGACGACTGTGAAGTACCACATGGGTTAGCCTGCCAAATTGAGGCCCAAAGTGACGCCGACTGGCAGGAAAGTGCCCTGCAGTCGAGCTGCTGACTAGACTTTGGAAACCACGTCGTGGTATCGGTGAAGATTGCAGAGGTACATGCTCCGCACAGTATTTACAAACATACTGACGGCGGCACCGACGCAGCATCTCTTAATGGACGCAGGGTTATGTTCGTATTTGATCTAGACCCTCGTTTTGAAGCTGCTGAGTCACCATGTAGGATTTGACCAGTTCCAGTGTTGAAGTTCTGGAAAAGAAGTCATTGCGTTGCAGCATTGAGCAGATGGAGTATGATTGAAGGGATGCTATTTTTAATATAGTTTGCACGCTGCAATCATCTTTCCAGCCCAGTAACTCTGGAATCGTCAAACATAAAGTTGAGCCGAAAGCTTGCGGAGCATGCCGATTGTGCTTGGGCGACAGAAGCGCGGCGTCATCGTCGCGAGAGTCTAACTGGTGCGTAACTTCGGCCCCAACTTTGTGTTTGACAGAGTCTATGGAGCCAAAGCCGGCGGAAGGCAATGAGAAACTGCTGGGGGCAGAGCATCTAGTAGGTTGTTAACCTTTTGACTGACTGCACAGGAAGCTCCCGAGGAAAGAGAACCGGTGGTTTTCGGCTCCGTGTAAATAAACCATGTATCGCAGAAAGCTCAAACTTTCGTGGGAAGTGTAACATGAGCAGTTGGGATAGGACGCAAAAGTTTGAGGATGTGACATTAACCTGTATCGGGGGATAATTGAGGAAGACGAAATTCCTTCATGAACCGACGTCCACCTAAGCCTAATATCGTCGAAACAAGGAGCTGACATTCTAAACGCTCGAGGAAATTTCATCGGTGAAAACGCTTGTCAGCAAGAAAGAGACTATTGCTATTGTTTTTCTTGCTAACAAGTATTGTTTTGCGCTGAGATGGATGCTACAGGCACCCACAATGTCATTTCTTGTAACGATATTAGGCTAGGGTGGATTGAATTTCGACACGTAGAGAATTTTTGGTTTTCTAAATTACCTTTTGATCCAGGTAACGTTATGCTCTCGAGCTTTCACGTTCTATCCCAACCGCTAGCGTCACATTCTCACAGAATTCTGCTTTCTGCATGTATAGTCCACTCAACCGGGCCGAAAATATGGAGTGGGCTAACTTTCGGTGTACAATCAAGAAAAGTTTTAAAAAATTGCTATTTTTAGGTTGTGTCCCTTCGAAGCTTGTTGGAACGAGAATACAGCGCAAACGAACGACGGACCAGTAGAAGAGTACCGTAAAAACCCGCGAATAATACAAAACATAATTTGAGGACCACGAAAAAAAAATTTATCCGCGTATAATACGAAACAAAATCAGGACTACGAAAATATTCCGCGTAAAGTACGACCCTGGAAGTCTTAAGAAAAACGTTTATTTGCGTCATAATTGAACCTTAATCACTGTCATCACGTCCGTCAGACTCCTTGTCCGACGCCTCCTCCCAAAGGCAGTAGTCTTCAGTGCCGTCGAGCGCATTTGAAATCCCGCACTTGAAAGAACGAGCGACGAGCGAGCGCCGACGCAGTGAAATCCCGGCGCGGCGCATAAAGCGAGTAACCCAATGTCGGCTCGCCAAAGTTCTCATGCAGCAGCTCGGTGTTTACGGCGAGGTGCCGTTCACGTTGCTCTTTTACAAAGTCGCTCAGACTTGCCTCGACGTCGGCGAACACGCCATTCTTCGGGCTCCTAAAGCTTCTTCTCGTTCCGTTGCACGCAAACAGAGCTTGCTTTTGTCGTCTCCATCCGCGGATGCTGCCCTCATTTACGGCGAATTGTCGTCCGGCTGCCCTGTTGCCGATGCCTTCCGCAACCAAAAGGACTTTTCTTTGAAGGCGGCCGATTATTGTTTTCGCGCCGACGCCATTGCCGAGCCTGACTGTGGACGGATGGTGGCGCCTCGGACATTGTGATTTTAATGATGATGATAGCTGTTTTGAGCGCCTTATTGTTTCGAAACCGAAACTACGTCAAACAGCGTTAGATCGCGCCTCATCGAAGCTGAAAATTGTTAGGACCCGCGTATAATACGAGCCGCAAATTTTACATAGCAAAATTTGAAAAAAAAAAACAACCTCGTATTATATTCGGGTTTTTACGGTATACACAACACTACTATTACTAGTAGTGGGCTATCTTTCGGTGTTTAAAAGAATATAGAGTTTATTTAACCGGCCGAAAAACACAAGTTTTTTCGTTTTGCCTTTTTCCTGTAGCATGGCTCACATACCCGCTGCTTGTCTATTTGGTTAGTGAAAATGAACATGAATAGAATACCTCCAATATTCGGGATGACTGCTTCTGCTTGCTTGCCTTTCTGAGATGTATATCCTGGGAGCGGCAACCCTGTGGCCGTCGGCTTTTGTGCAGTGTTTGATAATAGCAGCATCCAGCATCCCTTCTTTCTATGACATACGACCTGTCAAATCATACGAAGCATGTCTTCTGACCTTTGGCCTCACCGGGTTTTTTTCCTTCTGGCACGCGTATGTTTTAAAGCCTATTGCGTAGTGTGTTTTACCGAGCAGACAAAAATCTTGCAGCTCTTGCCAAACTGCCAAAGGAGACGCCCGCTACTTCGAGGAATGAAAAGGTACATTTGGACGGCGGTGGCGGAATGCCCGCTTCCAGCTTGCACCTGGAGGGACAGTGGAACGGCGCCTTTGCGGTTAAGCGAGTGTAAGCCGACCCGACCATTTTCATTTCAACCAAAACAATCGGTGCAATTCTGTCGGACATTTGTCATTGGCAGGATGGAAAGTGGGGAAAAATAGGACGTTGCTGCGCATCAAAAAGCACTGAACAGATCAAACAAAACAAAGAAGAAAATAGAAGCTCTATGCTTGGCTGCTCTGTGTTCACCCCCAAGCTGGTAGTGCGGCGAAAGATATGTACTTATCGCTGCCAGTCCTCGTACGTTATCTTTCGGCCCGCGATCATGCTCCCATCTATATCGACCTGTACAGAGAACGGTCAGGTGATCAATATGAGGCACCTGATTGGTCCGAGCGAGTGCGTAGCTCTTACTGCATTGTCGGCTTAGGGGTGAATGGTGTCTAATGTAAAACAGCGTAAACGACTTTCTTTTCATGGGTCAGTAGGTTGTGAATTTTGCGAATTGTGGGCTTCGGAAATATTTTGCAGGCACAGAAGTTTGCGATTGCAAGCGGTATGTAATGTATTCATTGCCATAGAGTAAACTATTCGTGTGCTCTATTTTTTGCAATATTTCTCAAGTCCGAAAATGAGGTCCTTGGGAAAATTAAGTCATTAGCAGTAAGCATATGACTCCATGCCTGTTCCCTGGTGTTGAGCATTGAGAACAGGTGCAGAGTTCCTTTGCATTCCCTCCGACAGAGCAAGACGAAGGATCTGCCATTTCGATTTCCAAGGCCTGGCATTCTGGAGTCACCGATTACCTGTCCTTTTCCCATGGGCACCTGTTTGCAAGCCAAACCATGTCCGTTCTTGTGAAGAAAGGTAAGCTCTTTTTGCACTGCCGGTCTAGCTGTTCTGTAGGTTGCACTGACAACCAATGGTATAAAATTTAAAAGCGCTAACAAAGACGAGGACACAAAAGGGAGGCGAACAGGACGGGCGCTCGTGGAAAAGCTGCGAGGGAAGTGCTTGAAGCGCATGCTATAAAGAAGGAGGCACTGAAGGCTGCGTCAAGCCAGCCGTCAATTTTTCTGCATCAAAGAGAGAGATTTTATTGACACTTGGTGATGGCAGGGGGGGGGGGGGTGACGCCACGGTGAGTGCTTCGAGGGTGTAGTGTTTATAGTCACTGAGTGCGTCAGTGTTCATTTTTATCTGTTGTTACGCTTAATTACAGAACCACTTCCCTTCCACTTACTATGTTCATCGCCCCTTAATCTTTCATGCTACACACATCGTGTAATAATGAATTTCCTTAGCTGTCTCGTTATACAAATAGTTTTATTTTTCTTCTTTTCGTAGGTGCATGCTTTTATTTAAAAGCTGTAGGGCAAGTGTTATGTCTTCACTGGTGACTGTGGCTCTTTTTCTGACCTGACTCTCAGCAGCATTCATGTGCTGTCTTCCTTACCAGAGCCAGAGGATGTACCGCCTACTTCAGCGGGTGAAAGCGTACACTTTGATGGTTATGGCATTATGTCCGAATGTCCACTGCACCTGGAGGGACACGGGGACACAGGTGCTGTTGCCATCAAGGAAGGTAAGCTATAAAGTTCTGTCTCGTCAGCTAAAACACTACAATGTATGTTGATATTCAAAAGTCATGTAAACATTTTTAACCAGGGTATCGAAGCGAACCGCTATCGAAAACCGGAGAAAAACCCCTTTATATTTGTTTGCAAACAAGGATTGAACTGAAACATTCCAAATTTTTTTTGTGAAACTGAAGTAATTTTTTGCGATTTTCGAGCTGAAAAATTGGGCATGTAGATATGTTTCTTTTTCTCAAATTTCTGTGTTTTCACATAAACATTTTTAAGCCTTGAAGACATTAGCCGAACGATCAAGAATTCGAGGTGTGCTTGAGAGCTTTCACACACGCTTGAGCACGTAAAAGCCTTCCTCTGGTCGTGACAAGCATTTATCTGCCCACTCGCATTTAGAGCCGTTGCAATGTTGATGCTCACCTGCTTTTAAAGTAAGGGTGGATGTTTCATCCAAAATTTAAAGCTAACATTGATCAGCTAGATCGTAGTTAAAAGTCATGCTTACAGGTCGAGAAGGCAACATCATCCTGAACTTTATGCTTTGGCACAAGTGACCATTGAGATCCCTGCGACCCTAGTCAACAATAAAATTTATTTCATTAACTCAAAATAGCTCAAAATTCCAAATTGTTTTGCGCCGAAGCTAAACCGGACCGAGACTTATCCCCGAATTGGAACGAAAACCAGAACAAAAAGCATTCGGGTTCGAAACTCTGTTTCTAACGCGGAATGTGTTACATGGCTCGGTCCTAGCATTTACTTTTAATGCACCTCCCGTAACAGAAGAGCATCACAAAGAGAAACGCGCAACACAATTTGCATGCGTCATTGTCGCAGTAGTGCGCAAAAGGCTTGCCCTCGCAGCCACAGGCAGTGACGATCGTCAAAACTTTCTACTCCACCGCCGGACCGACGGGTGCAGTGGCAGCGGATGCTATACCTAAACATGCGTGAAGACAATCGCGCCGCAGCGTGGCTGCCAGCGGAAACGTTTTGCGTAATACATTGTGCGTGGCAGTCGACAGACATCGGGCACTGCGTCAGTCGTTCCTAGTCAATGTCAACTTACCCGAGCATTGCGCTACACAAAATGTTCGGGGCCACGGTCGGTGCTAACTACCTACTTTTAGATTAGGGATGGAAACTCCGCGCCTTTTGCCGAAACACGCCGGAAGGCACGGAGCACGTGCTGGACACCGGACGGAGAGGCCTAGCGTAACAAATGAGACGAGGCAGACGGGAATCGTCAGTGCTGGACCAGAGCGTAACGATCCCTTGTTTCCGTTTGGGTTCTCCTCTGGGACAGAGCCGGACGAGTCGAGCCTTTCTTTGGACCGACGAAGGGCTTGTCCACTGGGGCCCCTGACGGAGCGTCGTCATCGCCAGTGCACCCGACGGGACTCTGGAAGGGTGGTCGGCGGAGCACGATTGAAGGCGAGTTTTGTGCCTTTTTTTGCCTCAGGGTGAACATGGGGCAAGTTTGTGACGGTCCTGGGCAGAAGACGATATTACCGAAAGAACAATTATGCTCGCTGGTGGGTAAGCGAGGTGCACGCTCTTTGTCTCGAGCACTTCCGGCTGTCGACGGTCAAAGTAGCTTAGAGGTATTTCGGAGAGCTCTTGGAGCAAAAATGAATGTGTCGAAGGGAATGGACGACGATCTCGACGGGTATGGTTCCGGATCGATGTCCAGCCTGTCGAAATGGGTGAGCACGTGGACATCGGTAGTGCAGTCTTTCGTGACATTTGGAAAGAGAGGGAGGTAGATTATGTAGTATGTCTGCATGTGTCAACTGTGGCCATGTGGGTATAGTAAGGTTAGAGTTCGAAGCGAATTGTGGTTTTGACTTAATATTTTCTAATTGAATATTGAATAGTTGCCACACTTTGCTCCGAGTCTTTCACTACTGTTGTGTATGCGAACAAAAATACACCTGAACTGGTAAAGGTTGTCCCAAACTTTCATTTGTCCTCCTCTAAGCTCACTTAATTTTAAATAAGTGTATCTATAAACTGTGGCCTTGGATAGTTCTATGCCTACAGTGGGGTGGCAAGTGAGCCGTGAATTTGACATAAGATTAAACCTATAGAGGTGTGCAACTACACTTAAAGGGCAACTCCACTCCATTTTTACGATTTTAGGGTTATGATCCGTTTAGTTGAAGTCGGCGACCCTGAATCACGAGATATAATTTGTTTTTCGGTAGTTTGTAAAGTTTTGTAGATATCGCGTATCCAGCTTCCGTTCCGGCAGCACGGCGAAACCGAAACTACCAGCTCGAGCAGCTTGGCAACACTAATAATCAGCTGCGCGTCGACGGCATGACGTAGTTCTCGTCCCGCGCTCCTGAGCCGACGCACCGACACGGCCGGCTCGGTCGCACGTGGAGTTTCAAAACAGAAGGCAAATTGCACATTTTCTTTTTGACCGATTGCACCAAATGTAGTAAGTGTTAGTGTGTATATATAAATTTGCCGGACGAAAAGCGAATCCGACTGCTATAAATAATATGACGCGGTCAGTGCCGGCGCAGCGTGACTGTATTTGTTTCTTGCTTGCACCAAGAGAAAAACAAATAATGGGAGATAGATGGACAGATAGGTATCCACAAGCGGTCTAAGTTGTTAAAGCTAAGGTGCCTTTATGTGTACGCTAGTTAGAGCTGCTGCGACCTGCTGCGACCGGCGCTCGTGCTGGAGCAGCCGGTGGACGGTACGCGAACAGTGACTGCACCGCATCGTTCTTCAAAGACGCGTGTTTCGTGGAGAAACCCGCAGCAGTCAGCAGCCGCAGATCCCGTGTGTAGCTGTCTGGCGTAAAGTGCTGGGAGCAGAGCTTCGCGTTGGAGCTTGGAGTCCACGGTCTTCTGAAGTCCTATCCGGCGAACGGCACCGACCCACACCTTGTGCCTCTTCTGGTCTCTTGGGAACTGGTGGAACCGCAGCTCCGGGTTGCGCACCGGATTGTTGGTGCAACCCACAGCACTACAAGTCGTGCTCGGCATTGCCCAACGCGAGTCCGTCAAGTCTCTCCGGCTCCACGACACGCGCGTGAGCGAGCAGCACTGCTTCGCTCTCTTCGCGCGTTCGTGGAAGCTATATTGCAGTTAAATGAACTGCCAGGACGCAAAAAATAGGAGAACACAGGATAACGCGGTAAGCACCTCTTGCCGTCAGCAGAATTGCAGAATGCCACAGGAAACGAAGCGTCCGCGGCGTCCGTATGAGAGCATAGGACGAAACCTACGTCATTGCCCAGTGTTGCTTCACTAGCTCACCCGGTGCCAGCGTTGCTCACCCGCTGTCGGGCCGCTAACCCAGCTGGTAGAACATTTTTAATATTGGTTTTAATCGGGAATGCGGCGTCGGTTTGACGTGATATTTTGGGTGTGACCGTATTTTGACCCCTAAAGTGATATCAGCCATTTCTATAGGGTCTACTTTTTGAGTGGAGTTGCCCTTTCATCGAGTGGATATATAAATCTTGCCGTATTCAAGTATCTTTTTTTAATCTCGAGTTTTAGAAAAAGAAAAGCACAAATGATGAAAGCAGTCTGTCAGGACATCGCTGTACAGCATATATACCCTTGCGTAAAGCCACAGTTTAATTTTCAAAAAATTTACTTCAATGTAGGTATCAACAGTTCTGGAGTTTCCACTTCTTTTTAAATACACCTGGTGCACATGCACCATCCTGAATTGAGAGAGTGCTTTTCTCCCAAACAAGCGGCTGGGCTGCGGTGTCAGCTCCGAGAGTATTGCTTCTCCGCAATGCACGGGGGCATGGCACAAAGCACACTTGCTTGGGACTAACCCGCCGTCATAAGCATTTAGAAAAATATGAATATCGCAACTCATCTCGAAGCGAATATAGAAGAGTGTATTATTCGAAACTACTATTCAGATATTCGCACAACCTTAGCAGATGCCTTTGTTCTTTTGGCATGCACATTACTAATTTCTAAATTTCTTTTCTATACCTGTTTTCACCTTTAGAAAAAACCGAGTTTTGCACATTGTTCACATGCGACGCGAAGTAGGTCTTACGAGCTTTGGTTGTCAAAGGAAAAAGCAGTGCTTTTGGTGTTTGGGACGTGTATGTCTTGATAAGATAACATAAACCTAATCTAAAATTCACCTACATATATCTGTATTTGCACGAATATAACGCGATTCACAAATATAACGCGAGGGCAGGTTTTGATGCCCCTCAGAACGAACAAATATTATTACTATTATAACACGACCGAGGTGACGCGCCAATTTCTCGCACGGGGGCATAGAGAAAGTGAAAAGTCAATGGAAATCGAAAATATCAGTTTATGTTTTGACTGCACTCATCCTCACTGCTCAAGTCCTTCGTTTACAATCACTTGGCGACTACGCAAATAGGCAGCAGCACGGCACCGCTTGTCTGGTAATTCCTTTTCTTCGGCGTGGGCTCCTTCTGGGCAGCCCACAGTCCAAGCAAGGCACGAAACAGAAGCACCAACACACAAACACCAGACCACTCTGGAGCAGAAACTAAAAATGCGCAGGCAGAAAAGTGTCGCTGCATCTGATCACACGATGGTCTCTTGTTCTGGTCCCTCAGCATAAACAAGTTCATTGATGCATAGCATAGGGGTGGCGTCGCTGTGCAGCCAGTGGACGCGGGTTCGATCCGCAGTGGGCGTACTTTTTGTTCTGTTTGTCTGTTCATTGCTTTTATGGGGGCGACCATGCGATGTTTGCGACAGTTCTTCTCTTGCGATGCATGTCGTCGACGAAACTTCGCCGTTCCGGCGGGAGCTCACCCTTTCCTCGGAGGTGCGATCGGGGACAGCCGGGGCTTGGGCTGCCGGCGCGGACGCCGGAGACGCGGCGTGTACTGGCCACGTGTCGTACATTGGCAGCCAACACTGCCGCCAGCGGGGCGCGTGGACGCAGGCTGGGTTCGGGCATGGGTTGCTCGCTCGCCAGTGATACGCGCGCCGTTGCAGCGGCGTTGGCCCGACAGGGCACGAGTGTGAGTGCTGGTCGACAGACTAAAGCCGAACATTATCACTGCCCGGCTCGAAAGGCCCACAGCCATACTGGCCCAATGCGTATGAGCAAACGCAGTTGGTGGTCTTTTGGCTTGGCTTGCGTTGACTTGACTTGGCCTGGCTACGCTTGGCTTTGGCTTGAATTGGCCAGTAGCCCGCATTCCGCATGGCGCGCGCGCTTTGTTTCTGCGACGTGCGCGCGTTGTACAAACACATAAGCGATAAAAATGCTTTTTATGTTTTCTATTCACCCCTTCCCGTGGCCCAATAGCTAATAGTCCCTCCCACACCCCAACTCCTTCTCCCACCCGATCTCCTGCATTGAGCTGAAGGGATGGCTTTCTCCTCTGGCTTTCTCCAGACTCGCCGCGCTCGTGTCTGAACTCAATTCCGAATATAATGCGAGGTGCGTTTTGGAGCACGTGACTTCGAAAAGAAACTCTCGTTATATTCGTGCAAATACGGTATCTTAATTCTCGACGTTAAGGGGAAGTTAGTAATCGCTCCACGAGGTGTCGGACTTTTTTTTTAATATGGTTCTTGAGGTGAAAACAGGTATACAGCGCAACCTACTGATAACGATACCACATATAGACGATATACAACTTATAACGATCGTTCCTAGACTAGAAATGATCAGTTTCTAGTCCAGGTACAACGATAATTGGTTATAACGATGGAAATTTTGAGTTTTCTCATTATCATTATAAGTGGGTTGCACTGTAGATGGTTCATGTCTGTGTCTGTCAGATTTCCGGTTTATTCATTCATATTCTAAGTTGTGTCAGGCAACAACGGTCATTAGGTTCAGCTTTTGCATTATCGACTTTTCTTCGAATGGTAAGGCTTTTCCACGCAGGGTTTTCGCACACCCTGAGCACAAACCCAAGTTTGCAAGCTGGAACGGATGCAAATTGCTTAAGCAAATATCAACTGTCATGCTAGCCATTAATAAAGTAGTTGCAATTGTTTCTAGGCACATCAGAAATTCTTTCCTGCATGCATTGATGAAACCGGTTGCGATAACATTCTTCACATTGAGAAACGACGCCATAGAATGGGAAGATTTTGCGTCGTCAATAGCAGTTTCTGTGTTATGCAAGTTTGCACATCTTGTACGAAATTGCTATCCCGTTTCTCACCCGATATAATTTTTTTACCTCTTCACGCTAGCGGGGCATTCATTTGGGAATTTACTATACATCCGTGTCAATCGGACAAAGCCCGCTAGGCCACCATATCGACGTAACTTTCTCAAAGGCCATTTCATGTTTTGCCCTCTGTACACCTAAGCTCTCGCTTACGCCCTGTACAGTATTCCAGTTTCCAGCCTCGCGGCAAACAGGCAGACGTCTCACTTTGTCCCGGGATATCAGCGGCATTAACATGCCGTTCTCTTCGGCAGTGCCGGAAGAGATACTTCCCACTCCGACGGGAGCCGGTTTTCCCACGAAAGACGATCGACGGAGTGTCGCCCTCCCGTCTGGACCTGGAGGGGCACTGAGTGACCGTGCGGTGAAGGAAGGCAAGCTGAGCCGCCACTTCTTCCTTCCCCACTTCCCTCTTCTTGATGCCACCCTTCACCTTGACCCTCGCACTTACAGTACTGACAGTGCGGTGGATGCTACGTGTCTCGTCGGACCAGTGACACGCCCATTTTTCCCCACATGGTTACGCTTCTGCCCATACCTACGCGCAGAGAGCAGGGTAAGGCGAAGAAAGGAAGCGGTTGAATGGTTCGGCCAGCAGGTAGCTCCCACCGCACCGTCAGCTTTGAGCTGAACAGAGTATAAACTAAAACTTAAGAAAGCCAAGCCGCCATCCTTCCCGCATGCTGGCGTCTGCTTGCCCGAACGAGTTCCTCACATGGTTCGTTCATTTCAACAACTGTTTAGAAAGCATTTTACAAGCAAGAAAACATCAATGATTGCTTTCTGTTTTTGAGCAGAAATTTGTTTTGTACAGGGTTTTTTATTTTAAATATTTCACTTTTTTTGTTAGCTTTTCTTTGTTAGAGATCGAAATATGGTTCTTTACTTTCCAACAGTCGCATCAATTACTAAAATGTACTAATTTTGCGAAGAACTAATTTCGACAAACTTCACGCATTTAAAAACATTGAGAGAAATGTTGTGCCCACTAAATATTCCGGAAATTCATACTTGGCGAAATGCACGAAATTAGGTGACCACAAAAATAAAGTTGTTTACGGTACAACAAACGTCGAGGTCTTGAGCCTTTATTTCTTGTTCTTCTCGAAGAAAAAATGTGGGACGACGGCCTAAAAGAATGCATACGTCGGAGGAGGAGGCTGCGGCGGAGCATGGGCTTAGCGTTCCCGGCCGAGGTTGGCACGACAATACGTTTGACCCTCTTGTAAAAGAAAACACTGAAAATGAACATGATTTACCAAGTGTTACGACCATGAAAGCTCTGCTGTGCCTCTTTGAGATACCTCGATATCCTCGCACAACCCCTCAATACACGGAAGAACGGCTTACAATGGCACGCAAGTCGCCGTCATTTTTTAGTGACACATCCGTGCTCTTGAACATACACAGTGCCGCCAAAACTTAGCTTGACAAATAATGAAAAGAAGAAAAAAGAGATATACAACCAGCAGCATAACGCATGGGCCCTATAAAAAAAAAAAAAAAATCTCCTTGACCCTTGAGCTGACAGTGCTTTGAAAGTTACACTCTCGCCCCCCTTTCATCACTTGATCCCACTCTCTGCATGTGTGCATGGACTGAAGGGTAATCACGTGGCTGGAGCGTAGATATAGGACCGGTCCGACGAGCACACAGCTTCCACCGTACTATCAGTTTAGGAATGAGAAGGAGTATAGTCCTCCTTGAAAGAAACTCGTGAGCCCGTCGAAGAATAGCCCAAATGGCAATCCACGAATTCAAGCCAAGCGATAGCAATGGTCTCTTTCGGTGCCTGCATGTTCTGCCGGTGTGATTGATCCCCGTTGTTCAGGTTTGTGGGGCTATAAGCCGCTCAGACGCTTAGCATGCTAGAAGGATGTAAAGATGTGAGAAGAAAATTAGAGGAGGAAACGAAGGGAAGGAAGAGAGAAATGTAGTGGCAGAAAGAATTTATTTTTGTGCGTTGGTCTTTAAGGGGGACACCACCTAGGAATTTCAATTTTTGAGAAAAAAACAAACTTTCCTATTTTTGTGTATTGTGGTTCCACAACTAATAGAGTATACTCCTGCAAATTTTTATTGCAATATCTGAAGTATTTACGGAGAAATAAAACATTTTCGGTCGGCCAACGATGCAAAATCACATGTTTTTGAAATGTGAAACTTCTGTTTCCTATTTTCAAACTGCTGTAGCTTTGCACCAGTATGCCCTAGAATGATGATCATACTCTCGTTGGAAAGAGCATTTCTTCACAGTTTCAGTACTTTAAATATCTTTGCTCGAGAGTAAACTCTATTCGGGCAAGAACACCAAGAAGTCCAGCTTTCACGTAGAAGAGACTATGCATATGGCCAAGAATCAAAAAGCCCACCCTGATTGAAAACAAAACTGACTAAAGCCAGCATTCATTTATAGAACGTCACGTGGGTTTATCTGCTTTGTATTTCAAGGATGCTTTCCCTGCCCATACTTGCTGATGTTGGTTCGTGTATTGCAAGCATACCCAATTCCTCACTCATTTCACAATCAATGTCCACATGGCGACAACAAAATGACACTCAAAGAAAGCGTTTTAAGCTCGGACTCACTCAGCAAAGCCATGCTGGAGATTGGGGGTAAGCAGAAGGCACCATCTACGCTCTTGGTGCCTTTTAGGTGCCACCACCACCAGAAAAAGCAAATGTTGTGGTGTGGAAACTTTAAACAGGTTTTTCTCAGTTCCACTTTCTTACGGCAACTTTCGTTTTAGGAAATCTATCATTTCAATGAATCGCTGAATGTATTCTTTGCTGTGGATGTTTCTGAACTGAAATTTAATGAGGAAGGGGGCTAGATATTTATTTTTCTATTTAAATAAAGTCCTTATTGCCAAAAAGTAGAGTTTTGATGAGGAGAAAATGCCCCATTATGTGGAGTACTTTTCAAATTTACATTTTGCATAGAAAAAACATGGATTTTAAGGTAAAAAATAGATAGCCCCCACATCATATGTTCTAGTTAAGGCTGAAGCTTAGAAATGCTCAATATTCTGCAGCAATTTTATATGATAGATTTCCTTGCCAAGTGAGGCGACTTACATCAATAGCTGTGTACCTCCCCCTGTAGCTCATCGGAAAATAGTCCTACAGAGGTGAAATTTCATAGAGTGCATTTTGGCAACGAAGTGAATAGACCCTCCAAATTTCATCAATATTGAGCAACTGGTTTAAAAGTCGACACTTGAAGGTGGTGTCACCCCTTAAGACCTCGTTTGAAGGCATTACACAAGGGGGGCACATGACACGAGAGCATAAGACAGTAGCAACATCATAAGTGAATACATGGGACGTTGAAAGGCAATGCGGCCATCGCCACGGTCGGAAGGGGGTGAAACATTACGGTACATGGCACAACCGGTAAACACGAGACGAGTAAGATGCCACAACGGGAAGTAACGAAAGTGGGAGCAGAGGGCGTTGCGAAAGGTGGTTGGATTTGCCCGGGTTATAATACGTAAGGGGACGTCGTCCTATAACAGAAAAAGCAAAAGGGACACCTCCTTAGCCATGCAAAGCAGCTCGAAATAATAAAATTAGAAGCAATCGAGCTTGTGGATATAATGGCTTAGCTTCTGCGTTTCATGTTTTGGATAGCCTTGCCCGTTTTATGGACGTATTTCTCGCTCATTTGTTTCGACCGAGGCGGACGAAGAGCCTGCCGGTACGACCGCCGAGGGCCCGGACGGCGGCGGACGCCGTCGGCCTCTTTGTTCCCCACCAGCCCAAGAAAGAAGTCCAGACCGCCACCCCTGTCGTGAAGGAAGGCAAGTTGTTCTCCGCGGCCCCTCTCTGGGGGCCTCGTAGGTCTTGTTCGACGGTCCGCCTCGGCTCGAAGTGGAGCGAAGCCCAGTCCCGTCTGAGTACGGTGCCCGAAATGCGTCTCTCCGACCGGTACGTCTAGCGTCCGGTTCCGCCCATGCGTGGAAAGTGGTCCCGAAGCGACAGCGAATGACGTCGCAGAAGCCTGAGTGTCACGCCGTCAGACGTCGTGATCCTATCTCTGTTCGTTGTGGCGTCTTTTTGGCGTTGTTCGTTTTTGGTCGTTGTCGGGGGACTCGTCTCTCTTGAACCGGAGGTCTCCCCTGGCTTCACGTCTGGCGGCGGCGCGTCGCCTCCGGAACCTTCCTACTCCATGCACCGGTCGGAGGCATGTTCCGGACACTGTACTCGTAGTGCAACTCTTGCGGTGTTTGAAGGGGCAGACTTACCAAGGCCAGAGTACGGCGTGTCCCCCTTTCCCCCAAAGAGCGAAGTCATTTTGTTTTCGCCGCAAAAATAAAGTATGTATCGCCGAATGCTCAATCTCTGCCCAGTTGCAGCACTAGCAGTCCAGAGAAAAAGTTAAAGAAGTAAAAGGTGCAATACGTACGGAGAAAAAAAAAGTATGTTTTAATTGCCATCGACGTAGCTGTCGAAAACAGAGCGAGCACGCCGGGCCTCTCGACGACGGCGTCGTCTCGAGGTACCTCGCGTTTGTCGACGGAACGCGGTAATTTTTTATTCGTCCGCTTCGATACGATTGGTGTTGGCTTGCCTTCGTGATTGCATATGCACTCAGAGACAACCGTCTTTGGCAAATGGACGACAGCAATGATTATATATACCGAGTTTGCCGAGTATAACGCAACCATGAATATAGCGCAGGGCAGGTTTGATGCCCTCAAAAAGAAAGAAATATCACTATTATAACGCGAGCCGAGGCCGCATAAATTTACCGCACTTGGGGGCATAGCAAAAGTGATAAGGCAATAGAAATCAAAGAAATATCATTTTATGTTTTGACTGCACTCATTCTCACTGCTCGGGTCCTTCCGTTTACAATCCACTTGGCCACTATGCAATACGCAGCAGCACGGCACCGCTTGTCTGGTAGTTCCTTTGTGAGCTCCATGACCTCCTCGCTCCTCGGCAGCCCATAAGCAGAGCAAGGCAGGAAGCAGAAGCACCAACACACAAACACCAGACCACTCTGGGCAAACTGAAAAATGCGCAGGCAGAGAAAAGGCTGCTGAACCCGATACATGATCACACTCGTTCTTGTTCTGGTCCCTCCGCATAAACAAACACCTCGTGTTGCACAATTGCTAAACATGGTCGGTGATCTTGGCTTGGCTTGTCTTGGCTTGCCTTGACTTGGCTTGAATTGGCCAGTGCCCGCATTCCCCGCGTGGTGCGCTGCATTTCTGCAGCATGCTTTGAGGCGCGCGTTGTGCAAGCACAAAAGCAATAGTAATGCTTTTCATGTTTTCTATTCCTATTCCCCCTTCACATGTCTGTATAGCTAATAAATTCCCTCCCACACCCCACTTCTTTTCCCACCCGATCTCCTGCATTGAGCTGGAGGGATGGCTTTCTCCACGACTCGTGCGCCTCATGGCTTAACTTGATTCAGAATATACACGTATTTACTCGCAGAATGAACGCACTTTTTTTTCCCGAAAAATCGAGGCAAAGTTGGGGGGTGCGTTCATTACGCGAGGTAAAATTTTTGCGTCCGTATTTACTCGCGTAATGAACGGACCTTTTATCCCGCAAAAATCGACGTAACTTCTTATCTCTTTGCGCGCGGCGCGGCGACTCCAAAACCAAACTGCGATGCGCAAAAAAAAAAAAGCTCCTCTCCATGTCTTTTTTTCTTGCTTCCGTGTTGTTGTTTTTTTCCCCGCCTTTCACAAGTTGTTTTGTTTGCCCACGCTGCCCATGCATTCGCGACCTCGCTGCACCAGGATAGAAAAGTGCGTTCATTTCGAGGGCTTCTCGCTTCTCTTTCCAAAGTGCGAGGAGGAGGCGAGGGCAGGATCTTCATTATGTGCGCTTTGCTTAGGGGGAGGGCTTCTCCGCTTTTCTTCCTTATCTCCTTGCGCGCGGTGACGCGACCTAAACCAAACTGCGTCGAGCAAAAAAGAAAAAAACAAGCTCCTCCTTATGTTTTTTCTTTTCTCTTAATTCGTGGATTTTTTTTTTTTGCCGTCTTTCGCAATTTGTTTTGCTTTGCTTTGGCAAGGGCTTCACCGCTTCTCTTTCCTATCTTCTTGCGCGCGGCGCGGCGACGCCGAACCGAGACCAAACTGCGCTGTGCAAGAAAAAAAAAAAAAAAAAGCTCCTCTTTGTTTGTTTTGTTTCTCTTGGTGTCTGTTTTTTTACCGGCTTGCGCAAGCCGTTTTGTTTCGCTTTGCTTAGGCGAGGGCTTCTCCGCTTCTCTTTCTTGCGCGCGGCGCGCTACCCAAAATCAAAACTGCGTTGTGCAAAAAAAAAAAAAAAGCTCTTTTTTATGTTTTTTTTTGCTTCCGTTGGATCTTTTTTATTTTTAACGCCTTTTACAAGGCGTTTTGTTCGCTCACGCTGCCCATGCATTCGCGACCTCGCTGCACCAGGATAGAAAAGTGCGTTCATTTCGCGCGCGTGGGGGGAGGGGTCAAAATTTTGACGTCCGAGTTGGGGGTGCGTTTATTACGCGAGTGAAAAAAAAAGTCGAAATTTTGAGAGCCGACTTGGGGGGGTGCGTTCATTACGCGAAGTCGCGTTCGTTGTGCGAGTAAATGCGGTAACTTGCCAAGATGCATTTTTGGAGCACGTAATTTGGAAAAAAAAACTAGTGTTCTATTTGCGCAAATACGGTATGTTTACACTCCGGTTGTGTGCAGCATATACAGAGGCACAAACCCAAGCACGCAGCTTGGCGAGTTATAGAAGGTGCTCTTTTGGAGCATGTTTTTGTGCAAACAAAGCTGAGGCGGTGCTAAGCCCGTGCGTCCATATCTCTGATGGCACCATATGCAGCTTGTGCGATAATGCTTTCGAATGGGAATTGTTGTATTTCGTAGTGGTGGCACGCATGAAGTGTAAACGATGAAGAGTAGTTTCGCATCGTCGTGCACTGCTTGCAGTCATATTTTCCCATCTGCTTGCTTTTCTCCACACTGGAATGCTTCCAGCCATGCTTGGCTACTGCCCGCATCCCTCAACCCCTCTGCCTTTTCGTGTTGCTCATGCATCGAAAATAAAAGCACCAAGGACCTAACCGGAAACCTAACCGGAAGAAAGACGAACGTAAAGTCCGGTCGCTTGCTGATTGACTCAATGCGCACGCATCAAGGGAAAGATCCAGAGATGTCCCCCTCCCAAATCGTCAACCTCGTTGCGCACTTTTTTAATACAAAAACGAGCGAAAGATGCGTTTCCCTCGATCTGCATTATATCATGGCCTTAACCGCTCAGGGGTGGAACGGATGCGCCATTTCCGTCCTTTTGCGCCAGACGAATTTCTCTGCGCCATGTTGCGAAACTGCGTTACAACCAATGCCTTGAGCCATTATGCACCAAATGCACAAAACGTGCGCCAGAAAAAAAAAAAATTGTATTTTGTCTTGGTTTCAGGTTTTATCGACTCGATTGGCAACAGCGAGTGCGTTTAGCTTTGGTCGACCTTGCAAACCTTTGTTCTGTTTATTCTCCCTGTGTCACCCGAGTCGAAAGCACGCAAAAGCTCGGGGGTCGGATTCTAAGCGCCACGCCACCTGCGACTGATTGTTTTTCTTCAACCATAAGCGGTTGAGCAAGTCGGCCAAGGTGAGGTTGAGTCGTTAAGCGTCAGATTGTCTGAGGCTCCGAGGCCCGAAATCCGGACGTCAGCCAGTTGAAAACAAATGAGCAAAATATTCCTTTTAGCACTTCATCCTTAGAAGTTGGAACCGCATTCCCGCAAGATATATCGTGATTTGGTAGAACTGGAACGCGGTCCGATCCGAAACCTTGCCGGCCAGCAGCTCTCACGCTGAGCGGTAGATCTGCTCGGCGTGCTTTAACCTTGCCCCTGCTTATCGCTTCAAATGCGATAACTTCGTTAATCGTAGTCTGCTGCTTCGATATTGAGTTTCACAATGGTATAAACTCGAAATTTGTTGCCCTGTTCCTCCGTGCAACTGCACGTCCAGTAGCTTACGCTCGTCACATGGTTCGCACATATAATTACTATGTCGTGCATGTGTAGGTTGTGCGGTAAGCAGTGCTAGTTTGCATTTTGAGCAGCTGAAAGCCACTCAGGAAACATCAAGGACACTATCTTGAGAAACATATGGTAGTACTTGCTTTTTGGTTCTCATTAAGGCTCACAAAGTTTCAAGTTTTCGGATCTGTTACACTGTTATCCCCTCTACCTAGGTCCCTAACCACTCATGTTCATCTGTGCTGCCAAGCACAATTGAAATTGCTCCCGTGCTTCGTCTAAGACACAAGCTGAAGTGCAATGAAAACTGATCTGAGGTGCTCCTATGCCCTTCAGCTTGGGTCCAGACATGCTAGTTTCTATGCTGCGTGCCCTGAACCGTGCTCCAAGGAGCAGCGTGCTTGTAGCATGCCTGGCTCCCGTGAGCTGCTCTCCAAGTAACCGTATTATACCTGCTCCAGAATGCTGTTACGCTGTCCTGCTCCAAACCGTTGCTGAATGGCGCTCAAGCACCGCATTGATCGAGGTCCGAAAAAAAAAAAAAAAAATGCGATGACCTCGGTTGTTACGTTTACCAGATTTTGTATGTTAGATACAGAAATGAAACTCTTTCTCAGTTGGAACAACGAAGGTTTATGCCAAACGCTTCAATCTTGCGATAAAATGAACGGCGCTGTCTCTTGCCGGCAAGGTCGCCATCACGACGCCGGTCCGGGGCAGCGCTCGGGGGTGGTATGCATCACTTGTCATCGCTGTCGAACGACTCCTTATCGCTGTCAATGGCCCAAAACATTTCATCTTCGGTGCCGTCCATAGCGTTAGAAATTGCGCACTTCTTGAAGGCCTTGATAACCATGGCAGACGGGATCGTGCACCAGGCATCTTTCGCCCATCCGGCGAAGTCCTGCAGTGACGCGAGTTTCTGGAACACTAAACGCACGTGATGCGGCCTGATTTCCATCACTCTCCGCACACAATATCACTTTTTTTTTGAATCCAGCATCATGGTGAACGCAGCGTGTCTTTGCAGTGGGAACTTCCATGCTGATACGAACGCAAGAAACACACGACTACACTGAGCGCTGGCTACGCTCTAAGCCTCTCAGCTGTCTCAGCTTCTCAGCGCGCAATGGAGCGGCCATTTTGAAATGTCGATGGCGATATGGTAGCACAGTTTTGGGTTGCACTCGATTCTAGTGCGCATGCAATTTTTGGACCTATTTCCCCGGAAAAAAGGTGCACGTTTGATTCGAGTAAATACGGTACGTTTCATAAGTTCCACCCCTGCCGCTGTTTTATTCGAAGGATGCAAGCAGTTTTTTTATACTTTCAATTGCGAGAATGGAGTCACTTTTTGCTAGTTTGCACCATTCAGCCCCGTGTATTTGCGGATTTGTCAACCACCATTTTAACATTAAATATTTTTTTAAATCGCTGATAACCTTTGAATAAGATGATGGTTCAATCTGAAACTTTGGCATCGGGTTCGGACTGCTAGCACTACTTTAAGGCACAAGCTGAGCGATCGACGATGCATATTTTAGTTTGGCAATTAATGAAACATTGTAAGTTTTTTTGGGGACACCTCGTAGCTGCTTAGGGCGGCAGAACCTGCTGGGGAAAATTTTCGGAGGATAGATCTCAGCAAGTCTTTGACTCAGACATATTAATCTCGGAACAAACGAAAGAATGTGGACCCCAGAAAGAAGCAAAGAACGACGGGATGTCGACCGGCGATGACGGTGAATAATATTACCGCTATCTTTGCTCGCTCGGTGCGTGTGGCGCGAGGAAGCTCGCCGCTAGTAGCCGCTAAAGCGCGCGCTAAGCTAACCCTCCCCCCCCCCGCCCCCCCCCCCCCGGCCCCGCAAAAAAAAAAAAAGGAGCGCATGCTTTAGAGGCGAGCTTCCTCGTGCCGCACGCGCCGAGCGAGCAAAGATAGGGGTGATAGCTTTCAGCGCACTAAAAGGCGGAATGCCGAAGCTTGGGAGCGCCGAGCGAAGGGCGTAAGCACATCGGAGTAGGCCACGCACCCTCGTCCCTAGGCTCACTTCCAGGCGGCGCAGCCTGTACCGTGAGCCACGCGCTCCCATGTTCGCATTTAATTTTTCCCCAATGACATCAGTGGTTTTATTTGAAATCAAACACACGTCTCGGGGTAGGTACCGTGTTTGCACGATTGTAGCGCACCCCTGATTGTAACGCGGAGGTATATTTAGCGCTCAAATATTCTGAAAATAACTTGATGCCGATTGTACCATGCAGGTAAAAAAAGGAAGGCTGAACACATACTTCACTAGAACAAATTTTATGAAATGCACGCCAACACAAAAATAAATACCATGCACTAGTCGCTGTTGTCGGAGTTCGACGATGGTTTTTCGCTGTCCACAAAGGTAATCCTTGCTTTCGTCTAAAGCATCTTAGGTTCCGCGCTTCTTGCGCTTGTACGAGTGCGCGACCGTCGCCTCTTGGAAGGTTGTCTTCCAAACAACCTTGCAAGCTCGTCGGGTCGCTGGGATTGCAAGGCCATGCAGTGCTGCTCCGTTATCATTTTTCCGCCAGCGTGATGGCGTTTCGTATAAATAATGCCTCCTAGTCTAATTTTGTTTTCTTTTCCATCTTAAGACGGCAGACACGAGTCCTAGACGTGACAGAATACGCGTGATACGGATACCAAAATGGCGAATGTAAGCAAACGGTCATGATGGCGATGGGGCTAGCCACCTTATACTGAGTATTGCATTTTTCTTGAGTTTCGGTTTTGGTTTTGATTGTAACGTGCATGTATTTTTGGGCACCGATTTTAGCGGAAAGAAATGTGCATTACAATTGTGCAAATACAGTATTTGAATTTATCTAAAAAGCATGATTTTTGAAGGAACAAAGCTGCCCTTTAAAATGTTTTAAAAAATAAAGCAAGATGAAATACTAAATTTCAGCTGCTTGATTTTTACACCCAGTTCTGTTGGTTGTTATAAATAAGTAAAGGTGAAAACGCTCGCACAGTTTTTTTTAAATATTAATATATAATGCGTGGCCTATTTGTTTTGTTTGAGGCCAGATATAAAAAATGCCAAACATCATACCTTCGACATTTTGGTGAGATATTTGGAGCCTTTTATCTTAAGATTCATTTCAAATGTTTGCTAAATACCGTACACCCGTAGTCCCATATTTGTGCTGTCGACTGGACATCCTTGCAACTCTTTCCCTGAGATAGCCTGTAAGGAATATGACTTCTTTCCTCTGCCTCGTTTATTGTGGGAAAACGAACGTTACTTTCTGTGTCTTTCTAACAGAGTTGGCCAGTGCTGAGTGGGATAGCTCCAGCAGTGAGGAGAGCAGCAACTCGTCCTCTTCTGAAGAACAATTCAACCAGATACGGCGTGATATACGAGAAAAGTCCAGGCATAAGTGCCGCTTCTGCCCTTTATCCAGTGTCTCGAAAATCTGCATCACCCAGCACGAAAAGACACACCTGGGAGAGCAGCCTTTCAGTTGCAACGTCTGCCAGAAGGGGTTCATCAGCGAGCGTGGTTTGAACATTCACGCGCACTGTCACAGGAGCAGGGCACACTTCAGATGTTCCGCTTGCCCGCAAGTATTTCTACAGGAAAGTGACCTGTATGTTCACAAAAGGATTCACACGGGTGAACATAAAAAATTTGGAACAAAGTATTTCTCGACTACTATTGCGAGTGTCAAAACAAGTGAAAGGTGCTTTAAATGCCCCACTTGCCCTAAAGCGTTTTT
Organism: Ixodes ricinus; assembly: GCA_037355805.1. NCBI lineage: Eukaryota > Metazoa > Arthropoda > Arachnida > Ixodida > Ixodidae > Ixodes > Ixodes ricinus. The sequence goes on from JAZHYW010010270.1 coordinate 120,485, forward strand.
TACAAAGTGGAAATTGAAAGTTCATGCAGTGTCTCACGTGGAAGGAAAGGCCCTTTAAATGCTCTACCTGCCCTAAAACATTCAGAAGAAAATGTAATCTGGATGAACATGAAAGGATACACACAGATAAAAATTGCTTTAAATGCTCCAACTGCCCTAAAGCCTTCGCAACAAAGTGGCGATTGTCAAATCACGAAAAGACACACTCGATCGAAAGGCCCTTCACATGCCCCACCTGCCCTAAAAGGTTTCAAAAGATGAGTTGCTTGACAAATCATGAAAGGGTCCACACGGGTGAAAGGCCCTTTAAATGTGCCGTCTGCCATAAAACCTTTCGAACAAAAAGTAACTTGGCTGTTCATCAAAAAGTTCACACAAATAAAAATTGCTTTCAGTGTCCTACTTGCCCTAGAGCTTTTAAAGTGAAGTGGCGATTGACAAATCATGAAAAGGAGACTCACCCAAAGGAAACCTTGAAATGCCCCAAGTGCCCTGCTCGAAGTTTTCGAACAAAGAGGCACCTGACTGATCATGAAAGGACTCACAGGTGCGAAAGACCCCCGGGGCCAGTTGACTGCTCATAAAAGCTTTACATTGATGAGGCATCTAATGAAACTAGCTGAAATTACCATTAAACAGTTAAAAACAGCATAATGACCTGTCAATGTGAAACATGCGAGGGACACTATTATTTATTTAAACGTACTGCAACCTCATTTGAGGTCAGGATATGGAGCTTAAAGATACCTCCACTTCTGATATTTGCCTAAAGGCATTTTTATACTTCCAATGCCGAAAAGTGTTTTCTTTGAAATTGTGCATGAGTCTTCACAAGACTCTAAATGTGAAAATGCCTACAAATGCGAAAGCTGTAGGGAAACATTCATACAGAAACGGGACCCATGTTCGCTACAGATTACTGCAATACAGGCACATTTGCTAAATCCACCAAGCGGCCCGTCGTGCACTTTCGAGGAATCGTGGGAACGGTGTTCCTTCAGTTCCCTAGTGATCGGTAATTTCGACCAATTCGAGGCTTACAGACTTTTAACTGTAATCCAGGGTCATCCTTATATGCGTCGTGTAGATTTCACAGACCTGTCTTGCCATTTTTTAAATTTCTCGCCAATGTAGGCAGTTTTTCACACTGCATGCAATCCACCCTTTAACCTGGCTGAGTTGCAGAAATCTCTTGCAGTATTATCATTCTCGTGATTCTTTCTCTTTAGCAGGAATTGCTTAAAAAGCAGAGAATTCACAACAACCGCAACCAGGATTTAGCTCCGAGTCAGCGGGGCTGTTTATAGCATTTTTAGCGTATCTAAGTTAATATCAGTATCTTTGAAGCTGTACAAGAATGATAATGGAAGAGATTTCTGCAGCTCAGCCGGTGTTGCTGAATCATGGAAAATTTCTCACAAACATAGCTCTAGGGGACAAGGGGGAACTAAACTCGAACACATGTAAAATAAGAGATTTTTATCTTTTAAACATCATATTTAACATATGTTAAAAATAAGTATCTTTAGCCCTTGGCATTCAGCTTTCCACACAAGGTTGGAAATTTCTCACGATTCGGCAACACTGAGCCCAGCCAGGTTGAAGGGTGGATTGCATGCACTATATCAAAAACGCTGACATTGACGAGAAAATTTACGAGTGATATGGCAGGTCTCTGGAATCTACACGATGCTTGTTCATGATGACTCCGGATTACAGTCCATGTGGAAGCATATAATTGGTCGAAATTACCGATCACTAGTGAACTGTAGGAACCGTTCCCATGATTACACACACATCATGGGAACAGTTCTAGTGAACCGTTCCCATGATTACACATAAATGCCCCACCTTCCCAATTGCATTCCCTTTGATAGCTCGAATATTGATGAGACTCTACAAAGACTTTGGAATGTTGTACATACGTGTAATAGGGATGATTGAATAAATGAATGGCTCTCTTTCAGTCCGTCCTGCATATTTTTGTTTCCCAATAAAAGCTGCTGCTACCTGCTATAAGCAGTCAATAGAACTGCTTGGCATTGAACCCCATTAGTCTGAGTATTTTCTACTATACTCGTTTTCACCTCAAGAAGAAAGTGAGTTTTGCACATTGTTCACATGCCGTGCGAAGTGGTTCTTACAAGACTTGGTTGTCAGAGAAACAAGCGATGCTTTTGGCATTTGAAACGAGTACATGTTGATAAGATAACATACAGTACCTCAATCTAAAATGCACCTACCTACATATATATTTTTTCTATGCATGAAGGGGGAAATTGGTGATGCTTCACAAGGTGCTGGTCTTTTTTTTTTACCACGGTTTTTGAGGCGGAAATGTGTATATACGTACTGTTATTTGTGTAGTTTGCTGTCGATTTTTGTTTAGCCCTTGGGTTGGATAAAACGAGGAAGGATGCAATTTGATATTGTAGATGCTTGAAAGAAGGAAGGTTTAAAAAAGAATTGGGTTGTGTGTATGCTTATACAGCCTAGAACTTGGTCTGCCTCAACGGGCGACGAGTCTCCCAGCTGTAGATTAGGAATTTAGCGAGTGCAGTACAGCCGCTAGCCTGGGGTCTTTAACGTGCACCACACAGTAGTGATACACGACCGCATGCCGGTACGATGCTCATCCAGATCGGAACGAGCAGGGGTGGGAATTGAACCCAGTCTCCCTGGGTTCTGCAGCGCGAGCTTTCGCTCCACGTGCTCCGAGCTGGTGTGCGCTAGC